>JACXGM010004962.1:0-36385 GCA_016801145.1 Umbra pygmaea
CAGAAGAGGACTGGCCACCCCCTTGAGTCTGGCCTCTCTCTAGGTTTCTTCCTAGGTCCCTCCTACTAGGGAGTTTTTCCTAGCCACTGTGCATCACTTGTGTTGCTTGCTTTTGGGGGTCTCGGGCCGGGTGTCTGTCAAAGCACTTTGTGACAACTGCTGTTGTAAAAAGGGCTTTATAAAATAAATTTGATTGATTATCCTGCTGGAAGTAGCCATCAGAGAATGGGTACATGGTGGCCATAAAGGGATGGACATGGTCAGAAACAATGCTCAGGTAGGCCGTGGCATTTAAACGATGGCCAATTGTCACTAAGGGGCCTAAAGTGTGCCAAGAAAACATCCCCCACACCATTACACCACCACCAGCCTGCACAGTGGTAACAAGGCATGATGGATCCATGTTCTCATTCTGTTTACGCCAAATTCTCTAACAGAATTCACTCTACCATCTGAATGTCTCAACAGAAATCGAGACTCATCAGACCAGGCAACATTTTTCCAGTCTTCAACTGTCCAATTTTGGTGAGTTCTTGCAAATTGTAGCCTCTTTTTCCTATTTGTAGTGAAGAGGAGTGGTACCTGGTGTGGTCAACTGCTGTTGTAGCCCATCCATCTCAAGGTTGTGCGTGTTGTGGCTTAACAAATGCTTTACATACCTCGGTTGTAACAAGTGGTTATTTCTGTCAAAGTTGCTCTTCTATCAGCTTGAAGCAGTCGGTCCATTCTCCTCTGACCATTAGCATCAACAAGGCATTTTTGCCCACAGGACTGCCGCATACTGGATGTTTTTCCCTTTTCACACCATTCTTTGTATACCATAGAAATGGTTGTGCATGAAAATCCCAGTAACTGAGCAGATTGTGAAATACTCAGACCGGCCCGTCTGGCACCAACAACCATGCCACGCTCAAAATTGCTTAAATCACCTTTCTCTCCCATCTGACATTCAGTTTGGAGTTCAGGAGATGGTCTTGACCAGGACAACACCCCTAAATGCATTGAAGCAATTGCCATGTGATTGGTTGAGTAGATAATTGCATTAATGAGAACTTGACCGGGTGTTCCTAATAATCCTTTAGGTGAGTGTACATGCCTCTTTAATTAATTTCTATTTTGTTTATGCACTTTAATTTAATCATTTTTTAATGTGTTTAATTCAAGCATAACAATGGAAATACTTTGATCGGCTTACAATTCTGTAAGAATTTCTAAATATTTGAAAAAAATATTTTCCATATTTTTAAGATATCACAACATATATATTTTTTAAGATTTTGTAATCTGGTCAATGAAAGAAAAAAATGTTTAAAATAGTTTCACACAGTACCCCTTTAAGCACTACATTGTTAGTGAACACCTGTTAACAAAAAATGTGACAAAATCTGAAAGTAGTTAAGATGAGTTGAAATCCATATAGTCAAAGTATTGTTTTCTGGTATGTTCATCTATTTTGATTTTGCGTGTTTCATAGTCAGGCACAGACAAGGAGTCGTTGCTCATAGAGTTAACTGTGCGATGACGGATGACCAGACAGCAAATGTTGACTGGTTCATAAAGGTGTCGAACTCAATGACTAAAGTTGATCTTCTCTCTTCCTTTGCATTCATGAATCATAATCTCTAGTTTTACATTAGGACAAGTTCTTGTTTGTAAGGAGAGACCTTATTTGCATATTAGAAAAATTATGTATTAAAGTACATACATTATGTACAGTATGTGGACTCCTGCTCTTGAAAAACCTAATTAATATGGATTTTCTCCCATATTTTAGGGCTAGATCAAGGCCCTTGGGCTACAGACCTCAGTCATAACTAATCAAGTGCATGGAATGCACAAGTTGTGCTCCCTAAAAGCTGAAGTGCAATCACCAGTATATTTATTCAGCAAATCCACACTCCTGATAGGCTAAATTCAAAACCCCTAAATAAATTAGGCCACCTACACCTACAACCCTTGAAATATATATATTTTTTGTCCAAGACTAGGCTTAATCTGACATTTACATCAGGCCAGGCTACTAGCTAGAGTGGATAGTACTTCAAGAACATTTAACCAATGTGACAACAATTCACTTACAATTCCAAATATTGCTCATCAGTAAACAAAGCATAAAAACAAATTATTATTTTTTTAAATTATATTTTCAGGGCACCTACTTTGATTAAATTAAGACGAAACAATATTTAGCCTAGGGTTAGCTGCAAACGGTTGGATAGATGCCCCAGACTTGTGGAGTTAGATACAATATACTTGTACGTATGTATGTTGCACATTGAGTTCCTACTCAACAGGCCAGCAGTACATGCACACTAGGATTAGAGCCATAAAAAGGCTCTAAATTAATGTGTGCGTAAACAAGAAATAATCAGCCCCCAAAAGAATTCATGGAAAATTAAAATGCTATTTTTGAACAACTGTAGTATATTATCTGTCTATGTATATGAGATTATTTAAATAAATAATATTGAAATACTACCACATTTTTTCTTGCCTTACGGCAGTTAAAAAATCACCTATAGTCTACAAATTTAAACAACAATGAATGCTTACAGTATGTGTGGGATATACTAATCCGGGTATCACCATTACTCACACGTGTAGTTGATTGAGTGATTAACTCTGCACCTGCTTAAGGTTAGTATTTAATATTGAGTGCCTGAGAAGGTGACACACGATATTGTGAATTTGTTCATGTCAGTTTGTGTTCCTGTGACGATGCTGATGGAGGTACTCTAAATGAATGTGTCCTCTCCACTACATGTTGCATAGTTTAGCTAGGCATACGCCGAGGTTATTATAGTTAACTAAAACTAAAACTAAGACTGAAACTATCAATTAAAAAATATTATCATTAACTGAAAAGTTAAGTACAAAACTAATTAAAATAAAATAAAATATCTAATAAAATATCTTTAGTTTTAGTTTATTTGTTCTTTAATTCAGCATTAAAAATGTACAAGGTCATTCACACGGAACATTATTTTTATCCATACATATTTTTGGTGTTTCACAGAAAACAGCTGTGCAGGTTGATTTTTGAATAACGTTAAATGACAACTGAGGCAAATTATCCTAGGGGTTAAAAAACACATTGGTACCGAGTCGACCGTTCTCTGGGATATGTTTTCATGCTAATCGAATGTGCCCAGTTTTGTGGAAACTGATAATTACCTTATAATGCTAATTGTGAGGGCACGGATGAAGTAAAAATAAATCACTATTATAGACCACTACCATTCTCTAACTCAAAATAGCACCACACTTCCACGGTAGCATAATGAGGCTCCCTACATGCAAACCGAAGCATTGAGAACTTCGTAAGTGTACAGACAGTTTATTAGAAATATTAAAGACATTACTGTTTGTGTATACAGCCAGGCGCCATCTTCAGAAAACAGACTTGATCAGTCAAACCACCAACTCTGTGCTACGTGAGCTCGACTGTGACTTGCAATCTCCCATCGCAAGAGGTTTTGCGGTCATTCATGCATATCAATGGGACTTAAAATCAAACACAATTTGCTTACAGTTCAGCTCACGTAGCACAAAGTTTGTGGTTTACATATGGAGTCTAAATAATGTTACCTGGAATTTATTAGGATGTGTGAGAAAGAAAGGCATGGTAAAAAGCACCCTGTCCATTGACTTTGATTGATGATCTTTAAAACTCTGCTGCATAAAGCCTACAGGTAGGCTTATGATCCCATATATTGGCTACTGACAATGACTTCTGGTGAAGTTTGATCAAATACACTTGTAGAATGTGATATTTTACTTTATTTTTTATTTAGAAAATAACTTAACATGTTGTCCGAAGAGGAATAGCACGCAAAGGATTAGCTATAGACAGTGGTTAAAGTTTTTGCTGGCAAAGTAGTTCTAATTCAGCAGTATATCTGTACAAGAGGCTACATCTTTACACCACTGTAGGACCACAGTAGGACACATTTTTAGGACACATCTAAATTCTTCTAATTTCCCTCAGATTCATATAATACATTCATTGCTAGTTAGATACTGTGAAATGTCCATGTGCTTTGTAGATGGAATCAAGGATTAAAATATTCAAGAGGCCACCAAAACAGATTTTTTTAAATAAATATGGGACCTGGACCTGACTGGTTATATTTGGCTGGATATTGTATAAACTTAGGGAAACACTGCATCACTGATAATGTCTTCTGTTCTAATTATGACAGGGTAGGAGAAAGGCATGAGAGATTGCCAGTGTCAAAACATTTATATCCATCTTGCCCCCAGGTCACTATCCACCATTTTGGAGGCTCCCCTAGGAGAATCCAATTCATAACACAGGTGATCGCAATCTCACATTCTGACACCTGAGTTTCCCTCAGCTCAATCACTTTTTAGACAGTTTCTTCCACTAATATCTCCCTTAGGGGTATTGCTGGGACAGACACTGTTCAGACTCCAGGAGATGGTATTCAGAAATAACCCACTTAATCTTAGTACTAAAGTCAACATTCTCGGCGAGTAAAAAAGCCCATGGCTTGTTCTACATGAATGTTGTTGGACATTCCATTGCTTTAGGATATTTTGTTTTTATATCCTTTTGTGAAAAACGTGTTAGAGCTATAACAAATTGGTTAATGTTAAGGCCAGTAACCCAATGGTTGCTAGTTCAAATACTTCATCTATAAAGATTAATAATCTGTTGAAGGCACTTTGCTCAAATCTTTCCAAGGTTGCCAACAATACAGGCTAATCCCATGTTAAAGCACATAAACAATTGGATACAGAAATACTTTTTTGATGAAAATTCAGTTAAAGAAATACCGTACAGTGAAGTCCATACATATTGGTTATTGACTTACATTATCATTATTTTAGCTGTCTACCACAACATAGGAACTATGAGCTGAAAGTGCTAACTTTCAGATGTAATTTGAGGGTTTTTAAATCCAAAATGTCTGAACGTTGTAGGAATTACAGCTTTTTGTACATTGATTTGGTCCACCCCAAAAGCCTCAAAAGTATCTGTACATATTTAAATTAATTGATACTGTATATGCCATATTAATAATTTGTAAATGCATTATGAATGAGTATAAATGCCTGTAGTGTGTTTATTACTGACTGCTAAAAGAAAGTGTTACACAGCTTGGTTTGCAAAGATGTTGTTGAATATTTGCTAACTGATTAAGTTTAAGATTTTAGAAGATTTAAAACTTTTTAAATATGTTGGCATGTTAATGGATTTCATCGAAACGTTTGTGACCAAAAAAGTTAAACATTAGGTTCCTTCCTTGATGTAATGGGAGTGCTGTGGTTATATCATTGAACCTATTAACCATTGAAGTTCAATTAGACATTGGCCTTAAAACTGTAAGAATCCTAGATCGAACTGTTGGTCTGTTTTTGTATGTAGATCCTTTCACAGATAAAAAAATAAAAAAACATTTTTTAATAATTAATTAGCTTGCACAGTCAAATGTTATAGATTATAGAAAAAAAACTGTCAGACTTAATCAGCAGATCCAGCAAATCATTTTCTGATGACTGTCAAGTGACAAACAGCTGTTGTGAAATGGCACAAAATGTAACAACAAACAAACTATGGGGAATTTATGTTCATAAGGAATGTCAGGAATGGTTTGGTCACAGATTTGTTACACTTGAGATGAATGGTATGATGTTTGCCAGGTTTGAATAAATATCACTAGCAATATAATGTTGATCATTGGTGCAATTTTGCATTGTTGTTCACTCTGGTGTTCTAGGCTGAGGAGCTATAAAAGCACTTTGTGACTAAGTTCTGCTGATGCAAAAAGAGCTTTATAAAATAAATTTGATTGATTGGTTGGTATTGTCTGCTGGATTTAAAGCAAGGTCTTGATAGGTGTAACAGAAAAATGAATTAAGGTGTTCCAGAGATTTATGTAGTGGTCTGGAATCCTGACACCGGACCACAAATGCTCCTATCGATAAAACATATGAAATACCTTAACAAAAAATACGATAAAAAATAATAATTAAAATAAACGGTTTGTGCTTTGAACAGGACAATGTGGCAATAATGTGTACGGAAATAATTCAGAGCAGTCTTGTTGGCTTATTCACAAAACCATTTGCAGATCATGTTATTAAATAGCAAAAAAATGCCCATGTTACAACTGAAACTGTTTTACTAAATACATTTGAAATTTGCAATATTATTTATAAAAAAGCCCCATAAACCTTATTTAGGTGTCTGCCTGGCTGCAGTAATCTGAACTAATAATAACACATGAAATTCAGATTTTCACACACTCTTGTTGTGTAATAATTGACATTGCCCTTTCTACTTGTCCTGATGCATAATAATAAAGTCACTTGCCATGAAGCATCTCACAGGTGCTCAATGATCACTTACTGTAGGTCCGGGCCTGTAGAGGTCTGTTGAGTACTAGCTACTGTATTGAGACACTTCACACAGGCAGGCTGAGACGAGGCTTTCCAAAAGAATGAGATGCAGTCTGCTGTGACCTGGACCATGAGTGCCCAAGGGAGCAACCACCAATTTCGACAAGGTCAATAGTTGAGGAAATAACTAGGGCCTCAAACACAGTACAGAAACCATGACGACTGTTCTCAAATACTCAGCTAGACGTCGTGTTCCCAGAACGCTTCTCCCTACTGGTTTCACAGTCTGTTGTAACGTGTCTAACTCCCTTTTCAGAGGGGGCCTGCTGTTAGGGAGAAAAGGAAAGATGACTCATAACAAGATATAGGTCAACAGTGACAGCAAAGTCAAACACTTTACCCTTTGTGATGACATTCAAAGGACACGGCAGCTATCACGCTGAGTTTGAGAACAGCTTGTCAGTTGCTCTTGACTTTTTCTTCATTTCGTAATAGTCTTGCTGATGGCACGTCTAACGGGCAGACACCTCCACCATCGCAAGTTTCCTCTACCCTTGTCCTGCCATTCAAAGATTGCCAGAAAAGTCCCTGAGCTGACACGGATCAACCCTTTTCTCTGACAAATATCAATTACAGGCTCAGCTAGGCCAATTGCTTGGGCTCTGACTCAATCCAGAGAGAACTCATTGTGAATTGAATTGCCCGATTTCAGACCGATGGATAAGGATCTATACCAGACCTGTCGGTCTTCATAAGGAAAGAGGGGTTAGCCCTGACACGCTCCTTCGTGCAGTTTGACCCTGATTGACACCACCTACATTCTTTATTCCATCCTCTCTAAACCCATAAATGTTGTCCTTTTACAGTGGATGGTACAGTGAATGACCGGTCCGGAAACTGTATGTGCAGTAAGCTGATGTTACAGAACAATTCCAATATTATCTGTTATCAACATTTTAGGCACAATTTTAAACATTTGGTGGAAACAACTACTCTGTGTCCTGTCATTGACCAAAAGATGTCCAGACATACAGACTGTATGTGATTAAACTGAGAACAAGCCTGAGTAGAACTGAAGAGAGTCACTGTTTTGCTAATTGACCATCAGTTGTCAGCCATAAAGGGAATAACTAAAAGAGGATTCTAAATGGCGTTTTTGATCTTTTATTCAAATTGGTAGTGTTAATTATTGTTTTTTTGAACTCGTAGAAGCACCATGTTATTTTATTATACCACTTAATTTCCCTTGCAAATATGGAGTATGAGATTCTTCAATTCGAGTTATTTAATTAATAATTGATTAGCCTAAGTATAATTTAAAGGTTACAAACAATTGTGCACACAGATTATTTTCAAAGCAGCGGGTAGTGCTGTTTACGTCTTTATTCTAAAGTTGTCAATCTAACGACTGCTGGATATTCATAAAGCACCATAAAGCGTTGTGCACGTTGTCAACGTGCATAAGACATGTCAATGTCATCCAATGTATTAGACTTCCCTTTGTTTACTCGGTTTAACTTTAGAATGAGGAGTAGAACATTACATCCATCAAGTTTTCCCAAGTCATTTGGCTTTTCAGTGCATTGAAATATAGAAACCAGGCCAGTTCATGATTCCCTGCAGGCCTCTCAAACATACTTTCTTAGCAAAGATAAGAGGTAGAGCTGAGGTTCTGTATGATGAATGAACATGACAACCAGCCGCGCAAGTGCAGAACTGCCTGTTCTTAATGTAAAGAAACATTTCCTTGGCCCCTTTTATGATCTTTGCCTCAAATCACATGACAATGTCAGACTCTTGGAGGCAGTGGGGTGTGTAGTGCACCTTGCGAGACACCGGCAATCCTCCAACTGCCTCCAGTCTTAGCAACAGCATCAAAGTGGCACCTTGCATGACAATTGAGCGTAAATTATTTTGTTAACATATTTACTAGGCAACTGTCTGCTGAAGGACTATTCACATGAGATTGGTTAACACACATTGGCAGCTGTTACTGTTAGCTTCCATAGTCCATATCATTGTTTATTCCACTCATTGATACCTGCAGTCAGGTGGAAAACTTCAAAGTGGGTTAAATATAAATGAGCATTTTGCATCTATAACATTGATTAAAATACAGATAGCAAAACTCACGTAGGCCCCTCCGAGCTCTTCAACAAAGGCACATATTAGTTTATATTCTGGGTTTCAAACGTAAACAATGATAACTACTATTAAACTTGGCACAGGTCAAAACAAAATCTTCAGTTCCAACAAATTGCCACTGACTGTAAATCCAAAACAAGTCATGTACCAACTCAGTATTTCAGTATTAGGTAGTATTTGTTTTTTTATTGTAAGATAAAGAACGTATCATAGAGAACATAGAGGACATATCGTTATTCCAACTGTGTTAACTCTACTCCAACATGACTGTCTCCACCTACATCCTGTATTCTACCTAGACAAGAGGAATACCATAGTAAGAATAATCATCAACGATCGATCAGCTTTTAACACCACAGTGCCCTACAAGCTCGCTATTAAGCTCATGGACTTTCTAAACAATCCGATCCCAGGTGGTTCGGGTACACAAAAACTCTTTGTCATGCTGATCCTCAACACTGGGGCCCCCTAAGTGTGTGTCCTTCCCCCTCTACTGAGATCATCCATGACTGTGGCCGTGCATGTCTTATGATCAACAAGACTGCAATCGTTCCAGGTCAACATGTTCGCCCTTTTGCATTGTAATAAAAGAATATGTGTCCATAATACACAGTATCTGCAGTAATAATTAAATGATATTATAAAACGGGTTCTGAGATATCTGCAAATTGATTGGCTAAATTTTGGTTCCAAGCCTATGACAATTCCCTGATATCCGCAAGTAGAACATTGCCTTATCACTGAAATATCACTACGCCAAACCTGAAGAGCTGACCAAAAAAAAAACATGGCGGATAATTCCGCTCACTTCACGTCTTAACACTAAGTTTCCAAATAAGATTATCCATCAAATAAAAACAATTTGTAACATTTACTTACCACTAAATCATTGTCGCCAATGTAGACATGCTAACCAGCCACAGGATTTAAGTAATGTCATTTGTTTTGCAATAAAGTGTTTTTTCATGACAAAGCGATAGTTAGCTATTAAGTGGTGGCTGCCTGTAGCTGTATAGTATGTCAACATACTGGCTCGTTAGCCTACTTGTCTTATATTGTGACTAGTATTATACTGTACACTACACAATTCTAACTCTGATTAAGCTGTCCCAAACAAATTTTTGTGTTCTGCGACAAAACTCCCAGATCGGAGCCAAATCAATGTTCGTATCTTTACTAGTCTCTGAGTTGTCCTAGACGCCCTGAACTTTTCAGGCAGGTTTGATATGTTTGGTAAATAATCTTGTCATGAGGGATGTTATGAACACAGCGAGGAGATGGAGCCAATGAGAAAGAAAAAACTTTGAAGTTTTCAATTGAAATTGGCAGATTAAATATTCAAACAGAAGAAAAGGTTACACAAGTTTTCAGACCTTTTATAAACAATGTAAATCATAAGCATAATAGGAACTACTTGTTTTAGAAGTGGCGTACTAACATGGCAACAGTAGTAGGATTGGTGGGGGGTACGTTAATGTTAGATGATAACCGCACACCTGATTTAAAAAATATTTTTAACAAATAAAATATTGGAAACCATTTTACAAGCACATTAACACACTCCAGCCTGTGCATTGCCAGGGAATAACCGCACACCTCAGTGGTGAAGCCGCTGAGTTGCGCAGTAATTCCCTGGCAACGCAAAGTCTGTTGTATGTTAATGCTTCCATGTTTTACACCACTCACCAGAAATGAGTTCAGTATATATACTTCTGTATATGGAAATGCAGCACCCTCCCTCTTTTCCAACCATGTCACATTTTTACAAATTTTTCTCCCCTCCCAACTTGTCATTTACAATTCCACTTCCTTAAAAGGTAGAAAAGTAAAACAATTGAAAGAAAAAAAAAGTTTATTCTCAAATATGTGCCGCAATTATAAATAAATAATATGTATACGTATATACTATATATGATGTACCACTGCTCAATAGGAACACATAATCATCCCAGTATAACATCAAGTCAATTAAGCTTCAGGGATAGCAATCTTTCCCGTTAGGAAGCATAAGCGATTGTGAATCAATGTCACCTTGAGAAACAGGAGGAGCACTGCCAGAGCCATACAAAATGAACTCCAGCGGGCTAACTGTATTCATGGATCTGACCAAACTGTCAGAAACAGACTCCATGAGGAGGGCATGAGGGCCCAACGTCCTCTAGTGGGATCTCTGCTCATAGCCCAGCACTGAGCATTTTGATTGGCATTTTCCAGAGAACACCAGAATCCACCATTGGCACCCCATTCTCTTCACAGATGAGAGCAGGTTCACACTGAGCACATGTGACAGACATGTTTCTGGAGATGCCGTGGTAAACGCTACTCTGCTTGCAACTTCATTTATTATTACCGGTTTGGCAGTGGGTCAGTGATGGTCTGGAGAGGTATTTCCTTGGAGGGTCACACAGACCTCCGTGTGCTTGCAAACGGTAGCCTGACTGCTGTTAGTTACCAGGATGAAATCCTCAGATTCGTCGTCAGCCCTTATGCTGGTGCAGTGGGCCCTGGGTTCTTTATGATGCAGGACAATGCCTGGCCTGATGTGACCAGAGTGTGTAGGCAGTTCCTGGATAACGAAGGCATTGATGTCATTGACTGGCCCTCACATTCCCCAGAACTGAATCCAATTGAGAACCTCTGGGACATTATATACCAGTGCATCCAACACCACCAATTAGTGCCACAGACTGTCCAGGAGCTCACTGATGCCCTGATCCAGGTCTGAGAGGAGATCCCCCAGGACACCATCCACCGTCTCATCAGGAGCATGCCCAGATGTTGTTGGGAGTGTATACGGGCACTTGGGGGCCATACACACTACTGAGTCACATTATGAGTTGCAGTGATGAAATTCCTGATGTGTGATATCAGTGTTCCCTTACTTTTTTAATACGTATATACACCGGACTGCCATAACATTATGACCACCTGGCTAATATTGTGCAGATCCCCCTTTTGCCCCCAAAACTGCGGCCCCATACGCATCACACTGCGATGCATTGTGTGTTCTGACACCATTCTATCAGAACCAGCATTAACTTTATCAGCAATTTAAACTACAGTAGCTCATCAGTTGGATCAGGCCAAATGGACCAGCATTCGCTCCCCACATGCACCAATGAGTCTTGGCCACCCATGACCCTGTTGCCGGTTCACAGCTTTTCTTTCTTTTGACCATTTTTGATAACTACTGACAACTGCAGACCAGGAACACCCAACAAGAGCTGTAGTTTTGGAGATGCTCTGACCCAGTCGTTTAGCCATCACAAAGTTGGCCTTGTCAAAGTCGCTCAAATCTTTACGCTTGCCCATATTTCCTGCTTCTTGATTTTGTCCTCAAAGTTGATGTGTTTTGCAATGATCTTCTTTGCTTTCCTGCAGCAGTTGTTGTATTTGGGCAGTGAGGACAGGCCCGGACTGGCCATCGGGAGCACCGGGAGAATTCCCGGTGGCCTGGCGATTAATTTGGCCTGCTGCCAGCCAGCGTTTTTATTATTATTTTATATTACTATCTTTACTAGTGATAATTTTCGAATGCCATTCAATGAAATTATTATTATTATTATTAGTATTAGTCATAATAAAAAATAATCATGAATCTGTTAGTCTTGACTGGCAAGGATACGATTCGACTTTACGCCTCAGCAATACGGTTACAGAAAATGCGAGCAGCACACGATAATGGATAGAAAACGGCCAGGTGGAGCAGAGAGGGAAAGGACAAGGAGAAAGAAATCAGGTCAGTTTCATCTTTAAATACTGTAGTTTTTTCTTCATTAACTTAGTATTTAACTGCTAGCAAATGTAATCAGTAGCGCCCAAATTACTATCGTCACTCAAAATACTACATACTAAAGGAGATTAATATTTAGTGTAAAGTTACATTAGTAATTTAGCATACAGATATTAACATTTATATGGTAAGTACTGGGAGAAGGGAGACGTGTGATCACCAAATATAATGCAATAACATTTTTTTAGACAATTTAGAAAAATATTTCTGCCCATTTCTGAGGTTTAAACTTTTTTCCTTTTTTATCAAATGACGGTGGAGACAGTCAACCTAGCACTAGCTGTGGTGCAATGATCACACATCAGATTTAGCCATGGAATAAGATGGCAGGTAGAAGCAAAATAAGATTTCATTTAACATATTGTATTTTTAAGTAATTTTAAGATAAAAACAACAACATTGTCATAAATATAATACTGATTTATATAGATTTTTTATAAAATAGATGTAGATTCTGGGCAAACAAATTAAAATAAGGTGGTTGTTTTGCACCAAGGTGGAGACAGTTCTGTTTGTAACATGAGCCCAGAAGAAGAGGCAGGTGAAGAAGAGGCAGGTGAAGAAGAGGCAGGTATAAGAAAAATACACACTTTATATACACACACACACTCACACTCACCTAAAGGATTATTAGGAACACCTGTTCAATTTCTCACTAATGCAATTATCTACTCAACCAATCACATGGCAGTTGCTTCAATGTCCTGGTCAAAACAATCTCCTGAACTCCAAACTGAATGTCAGAATGGGAAAGAAAGGTGATTTAAGCAATTTTGAGCGTTGCATGGTTGTTAGTGCCAGACGGGCCGGTCTGAGTATTTCACAATCTGCTTAGTTACTGGGATTTTCACGCACAACCATTTCTAGGGTTTACAAAGAATGGTGTGAAAAGGGAAAATCATCCAGTGTGCGGTAGTCCTGTGGGTGAAAATGCCTTGTTGATGCTAGAGGTCAAAGAAGACTGGGCCGACTGCTTCAAGCTGATAGAAGAGCAACTTTGACTGAAATAACCACTTGTTACAACCGAGGTATGCAGCAACGCATTTGTCAGGCCACAACACGCACAACCTTGAGGCGGATGGGCTACAACAGCAGAAGACCCCAACGGGTACCACTCATCTCCACTAAAAATAGAAAAAAGAGCCTACAATTTGCAAGAGCTTACCAAAATTGGACAGTTGAAGACTGGAAAAATGTTGCCTGGTCTGATGAGTCTCGATTTCTGTTTAGACATTCAGATGGTAGAGTCAGAATTTGGTTTAAACAGAATGAGAACATGGATCCATCATGCCTTGTTACCAATGTGCAGGCTGGTGGTGGTGCAATGGTTTGGGGGATGTTTTCTTGGCACACTTTAGGCCCCTTAGTGCCCACTGGTAATCGTTTCAATGCCAAGGCCTACCTGAGCATTGTTTCTGACCATGTCCATCCCTTTATGGCCACCATGTACCCGTCCTCTGATGGCTACTTCCAGCAGGATAATGCACCATGTCACAAAGCTCAAATCATTTTAAATTGGTTTCTTGAACATGACAATGAGTTCACTGTACTAAAATGGCCCCCACAGTCACCAGATCACAACCCAATAGAGCATCTTTGGGATGTGTTGGAACGGGAGCTTCGTGCCCTGGATGTGCATCCCACAAATCTCCATCAACTGCAAGATGCTATCCTACCAATATGTGCCAACATTTCTAAAGAATGCTTTCAGCACCTTGTTGAACCAATGCCATGTAGAATTAAGGCCAAAGGGGGTCAAAACACAGTATTAGTATGGTGTTCCTAATAATCCTTTAGGTGAGTGTACATACATACATACGGTAATGTTTTAGTTTAAATTTCCAATAACACTAGTACTCCTCTTTACTTAGTGTATGAGGCTGATTATCCTGGTGGAAGGGAGAGACCAAGAGATATTAGGGAAAATTAAAAGAAGAAAAAGGGAAGTGAGGGTACCGTTCAAGCGAAAGCCTTTAATTATTTTGCACTGCCCCAGCCAACCATTTTTTCCGATACCTGTTTTGGGCTTTGCTGTGGATGGTAATTCCTAACATCTTCTACAGCAAAGACAAAATTAACAGGAAGTGGTTGACATACTTTGAAGAGTCACACTCTTTATATTGTTCCATTTGTCTGGCATTTGCCAAACCCTCAGCTAGTGTGGTAATGCTGTGAAATGAATGTAATTTAGGGAAAAATATGGTTGTCCGTGTTTCTAAATTTTATTTCGGTGCAAATGATGGCCTGGATGGGTGTAGGATTTCCCGGCCTGAAATTTTGTCCCAGTCCGGCCCTGAGTGAGGACCAATGAAATGTTCAGCAGAGTGTATTATCCTCCACAGAGCCATGTGGTCAGATACATTTGAGTTGTCATAACAGGCAGTGATGTATCCTGTCAGTGTACACTTGATGGTACCCCTGTAGAATACCTTGAAAGCTCATTGAGACAGGTCAAATTTCTTTAGCTTCCTCAGGTTTATCAGATGCTGCCTTTTTCACCACCATGGATGGGTGTATTGACCAGTCCTGCCTCTACGATGCATCTCAATTTAGGAGGATTGGTGAGTGCTCCACCATGCTCACCCTGTAGTCCACAATATATATGTGTTTGTATTTACATTGATGGAGAGGTTATTAACCTGACACCAGACCATCAAAGTATTAAACTCCTCTATGTAGCCAGACTCATCATTGTTTGTAATTAGACTTAGTACCATTGTGGCATCCACAATCTGTATTACAATGTTACTTCCCACAAATTCATAATAATTGACAACTTCAAAAGTAATTATCCGCTGGATGGACATTTCCTGTAGCAACCCCTTCCCCCTGAGCGTGTGAATAAGCTTCAAAACGTAGACCCTTATGAGTCAGCCTGGCTAAATAATCTGGGCCATTGTTTTTATTATTTTCAACAGGTATTATTGCAGCCCCTATTTCTAACATGTTTTACATCTCTTTCGCCTTATCTGTAGTCCCAGAGATTGGAAAGCTGCTGCGGTTGTGCCCCTTTTCAAAGAGGTGACATTTTAGAACCAAACTGTTATAAACAAAACACCATACTGCCTTGCCCGTCAAATGTGTTTGAAAGTCAGATAAACAAACACATTATCAGCCATATTGATGCCCATTGCACTCTCTCTGCCATGCAATCAGGGTTCAGCACAGGTGTACCTAATCACAACTGCTACAGCTGACATCAAACCCACTGGTACTAGCTCATCTTTAAATCCCTGCTAGGTAAATCCTTACTTTACAAAAGCCTGCACTCTAGCAGCTAGACATCATTCATTACAGTTCTCTGCTGCCAATGACTAAAACAAACTGCAAAAAACAACTCAATTATTTTAATGGTCCCATATTGTCAAAAATCGAAATGTGCAGTTTTTACATCTAGACTAAGGTCTAGGGGCTATGTAACTACCATGTAATAGTCAACACAGTCAATCAACAGACAAATGCGCACTGGCTGCATTAATAAGCTGAGCCTGAAAATGAGCCATTTGGACTTCCTTGCTTTTGTCACATCACAAATGGAGTAACTCTTCCATTAGTCACCCCCCCAGTACTGCACACCGGGAATACAAGTGGATATTCCAAAGGGGTAAGCTTTCATCCGGAAGTTGAAGCAGATCTGGGTGGAATCTGATGCTACCGTGCTATCACCTTACATTAGCATCCAGTCATTCCATTCATTTTAGGGGTCACTTTCACAGTGAATACATTTACATCTGAAGTGTTTAAAGACTCTATTTGTCCATTTTTTATTTCTAAAGAAACAGGACAATGTATAAAAAGCTCCATTACCTTGTATCTCACGTTATAGCGAAGCTCGCAGGCAATCGGGGGACATGGAGGCATACAGTCAAAATGTCAAAATTATTAATCAGAATATTTACCAAATGTTGCTTCTGCTCCTACGCTCATAGACAACTCCTACTCACGCTCTCCTTTATCTGCAAGAGGCAAAATTCGTAATGATTCAGATTTCTCTTGGCATGGCTAAGATAAGAATTCCTACTTTCAGAGATGTTGCTCACGTCACATCTCTGTCATCACGCTCAGCTTGAGGCTGCGCAGTATGCTCGGCTATCACCAAAAAAGTGCTTCTAGTTGACTTCTCTCCAAAGGAATGATTGGCAAGGTTTCGTCCACCTTGTATACTGTCATTGGGTTATTCCATTGATTTGACTACAACACGGAATGTCTACAAATGCACTCTTTTCTTGATTGTGAAACCAAAAGTGAAACTTACAAAAGGAATTACCATTCGGAAACATCCCGCTGTAAACGTGATGGAGAAGGTAGTTGGTTGTCTCCTGTCATTTGCAATTTGGGTATGGCTCAAACATGTATGGTCTGACATGGTTCCATTTTTCCGTTTTACTTTACTAATAAGTGTTTCATTAAGCGAAAGCAGGCTACAGCTACAGCATCTTACCTGTGGTTGGCCTGGCCGTGCGCCAGTCAGAAGATAACTGGCCAATCAAAAGAGGTCATGAATATTCATTAGACAGGTCAAAATCAACCTGTTTTTGGCTGAGCTGCTGAACAAGGAGATGTAAAAACAATATTAGATGGTTTTGGATACTTACAACTGCAAATATAACTTGTTAAGGACATCAAAACTTAAAAAATAAATTTAAAAAAGGTGACAATATGGGACCTTTAAGGAACATTTGTCTGTACTGCTCTCTGATCACTGTATGTGTTAAGTATCTCCCTCATTTCAACATTGTTATTTTGCACACGCATAGCACAGCAGGTTCAGATAGGAAACCCGAGTGAGATGTCAGCAACAGTGTAGTCACATGGTAATTTAACACCTATCAACAGTGTAGTCACATGGTAATTACACACATATCAACAGTGTAGTCACATGGTAATTACATGCCTATCAACAGTGTAGTCACATGGTAATTACACGCCTATCAACAGTGTAGTCATATGGCAATTACAAACCTATCAAGAGTGTACTCACATGGTATTTACACACCTATCAGCAGACACATGGTAATTACACACCTATCAACAGTGTAGACACATGGTAATTATCCAGCGTATTTAAGACATCAGTGCGCTCATGGGCGTAATGTTAACTTTTGCTTCAGTGCGCGTTGTTGTTGGTTCTGGGTCAGGCTCGGTTTTTGGGTTTGTTTTTCCCCATTGGTTTCCACTTGTGTGGTGGGAGTTGGTTGCCGAGCACAGGCAAATACATTGCACAGCCATATTTGCTGTTTTATTCTGGCCGGACAGCTCTGAGATCCAGAGTTCCCCACAGTAGTCCTTCACGCAATGGTTGGGTGGTGTTCGTAGCTGGCGTTGCCTGGTTTCCTGAGTTGTGGCCGGATTTCTCTTCAGGTTCCAGTGAGGTGTGCTACACAGCTACGGGGAACTCATCTCAGGTGATGTATTGTCCACTTTTCGTGGAAACTCTGTGTTCATTGATCTACCCACAAAAATTATAATAATAATAATATAATATCCATATCTCATGTCCATATTCCTCTGTTAAATTCAATATGCAGAGGTGGGTAGAGTAGCCAAAATCTGTACTCAAGTAAAAGTACAAGTACTTATGGAAATATTTACTCAAGTAAAAG
The DNA here is from genome assembly GCA_016801145.1 of Umbra pygmaea. Lineage (NCBI taxonomy): Eukaryota > Metazoa > Chordata > Actinopteri > Esociformes > Umbridae > Umbra > Umbra pygmaea. Next base: position 17,908 of record JACXGM010004962.1, read on the forward strand.
TAAAAAGTAGCAAACGTAAAAGTTACTTGAGTAAGAGTAAGAAAGTATTCGATGAAAAAACTTCTCAAGTAGTTAGTTGTAGCAGAATTCAATGCACCTTTAAAAGTAATTTTCCATGCTATATTTTTTTTATATTTGTTACTTCTGCTGTCGTACACTCTCTGGACCACTGCTCAGTACATAGTGTATTTTGTATTTTATTATTAGTATTATTATCATTTTAAAATTTCTTTATATTGTATATAACCTTTTTAAGCCCTCTGTGTAGATGTGTCGAGTCTTGTCAAAAGAATTTCTCTGCATAGGATGATGTGATGTTATCCGATGCACATGACAAATAAACAACTTTGACTTTGACTTTTGAGTTAATAGTTACTTTCGATCTGATTGATAAGAAGCAAAAACCCTGAATTTTAGACTACTTGGAGAGCTTTCACATACCTCTCCTTGAAAGTTTCATTGTTCTGCTTACAATCTTGCTTTCAGGTCATTTGAGAGTTGTTTTGAGGCCCCCATGTTGCCAAGTTAAAGAGAACAATTTGCAATTGGCCACCTTAAATGATTGGGTGCACCCAAATTTATACACCAGTCTATTTTCGTTTTTATGCATATTGCACATTTTTTGTTAATCCAATGAACCTCATTTCACTACCAAAACATGTCTGTGTTTTAGATGAAAATGAAATGGCTGATCCATACAGCCAATTAATGAAAATCATGGAAATTGTCAGGGATGCCTAAAATCTTACATATGACTGTATGTATATATAAAGAGTTCATTTGCAAAAAATATTTTTTTTATCAAGATCCTATGTTTAGGTTCAGTAAATTAACTTCTATATCACTAATGAATGGTGTGTTGGACTAACCAGACCTCTTCCTTTTAAAACATACTTTGTTCCTATATTTTTAAGTATATGCATTCTTTAGGTACGAATAAAATAGAATCCCATTTTTGTTTGTATGTATTTTCTACACTTAAGTTAGGTGTCTGTCCGGATTTGTGTATAAATGCAAGACGTCACATTAGGCTATTCAATTTGTTTAGGTTTTCTGAAAAAAGGATATGAAAATGAACGTTTGTTTGTGAACATGTTTCACAAGATTTGTCATTGCTTGCACAAGAGCGCATATGAGGAAAAACACTCGGACAGTGTGTGAAATAATATTACAATAAGGGACAACTGCCCAAAGTTACTAAATTATCGTTAATAGTGTTCAAATATAGGCATCATTGTGACACTTACCGCTACATGGTTTTTCAGGTTGGAGCTGGAATTCTTGGAGTGAAAAGATAGACTGAACTTGAGGCCACAGGTGATCTGCCTCCGATAGCTCGCACACATCTTCCTCTGCGTTGGCCACCATCTTCCAACTAAACGCGTGCTAAATATAAGCGGGTGATTGATGCGTAGCCACCTCTAGCGAAGCAGCCTCTCCAATGTTTCAACTAAACGTGCGCTAAGTATAAGCGGGTGATTGATGCGTAGACACCTCTCGCGAAGCAGCCTCTCCAATGTTTCGCGAGACCTGCGAACAAGTCATATTAACTTACTATTACCATTTGACAGTAGCAGTGTAATGCCACAGAATGTAGCGAGGTAAAGGTACAGTCTTTTCACTAGAAATGCCCTTGAGTAAAAGTACCCATCTGTAAATGTCCTCTAAAAAGTACAAGTTACCAAAAAAATTTACTCAAGTAAATGTAACAAAGTAAATGTAATTCGTTACTACCCACCTCTGTCAATATGTATATACTCTAGATGGAATTCATTGTGTCAGCATGCATTATTTCAGTATGATAGACACACACATTACTGTGTAAAATTCTTAAGCACCGTACATCCATCAAATAATATCATCAGGGAGGCATCTGATCAGTCAGAAAGGACAAACTGTGATCGCTAGACGACTGGGTCAGAGCATCTCTAAAACTGCAGCTCTTGTGGGGTGTTCCGAGTCTGCAGTGGTCAGTACCTATCAAAAGTGGTCCAAGGAAAGAAAAGCGGTAGAGTAAACCAGCAACCAAGACTCTTTGATACACATGGAGAGCGAAGGCTGGCCCATGTGGTCCGATCCAACAAGAATGCTGATTCTGGTAGAAAGGTGTCAGAACACAGTGCATTGCCGTTTGTTGCATATGGGGCTGCTGTTTTAGCTACAAAAGGGGGACCTACACAATATTAGACATGTGCTCATAAAGAAATTGTGCTTCCTGATTTTGGGGTTTTCTTTGTAAAGTTCTTCACACAAATACTCATTAATTCAGAAATGTCTATCAAGCCCATTGGTCAGGACAGAGCCATATTATCTATTCATGCAGCAGTCGCGCTAGCTCAACCCTACTCTCGCTGAGTGAGGTAGATTGACAAATTATAGATATGTGTCACAATTCCCTTTTAAGATCAATAATGTTTTCCCTCTTGTGTTGGTCTCGAATTTAATTGTAATCCGAGTTTAAGATTACAAATGACACATAAATGTTAATACTGGACAAAGTCACATTTAAAAAAAGAAGTGCTATACCATTGTAATTCCTGTAATTCCTGTAAGTACTGTCATCCAGTCTATGAAATTGGAAAGAAAATTCTCAAAGTTTTAATTGATGCACATACAGATAACATTCCTGCCAACTGACATTTAACAAATCACATTCAGGATGTCATGCTGCATCAAACACTTGCTAAGGGAACAAAATGTAACAAAACCAATGTGTATTAATACAGACTTCCAGTGAGGTCTCCTCAATAGTATCTGTGCTTGTGTAACAGACTCACTCTGACCGGCAATCAACTGAATACAAAGACAACTGTCCCCACCAAAAAATGTACCAGTAACCATGACCACACAAAAGCTGCAGAAACAACTGATTGAAATGACTCCATCTCACATCAGCCGCACAGGCATCACCAACCAGTTCCCTGGCCCACTTTCATACCATTTATTTATACAGCCCTTGCATTGGAAGCAGTCTAAAAGTATGGTTACCATGGAACGCATCAGCTCCTCATTGACAAACAAATGCAAGAGCATGGAGTTTTATCTACACTACAGTATGTATCGTTCTGAGGCAAAAACAAAATCCTTTAATTGCGTCAAACTAATGATTGGGATTAAGCATTTCAAATAATATCTAGCATTACGACAGCTCTAATATTGTATTTACTTACACCAATGTAAAAAGTCAGCAATCCCTGGATTTTTAATTACAAGCATTGTGACATCCAATCCCTGTGACAGCTAAAACCTGGTCTCCCACTGACTACACATATGGCAAAAACATGCTGTTTACAGTTTGCTCACAGTCTGAGAAAGTGCCTGAGAGTGGTAGTGTACAGTATAGCAACATGACTAGGCTTATCTGTCTAACAGTACCCTGCCAGCCCCCAGCAAGCTTTGAGGAATCAGCTTCGCTTCCCATACTGGAATGCCATCACAACTGGAAAACCTGATTAGAGACGTTCTGACCGCTGCAGGATTTTCATCATCGTGGTTATTGGCAACAAATGCTGTGAATGTGGAGGAACCATAAGTAAAATCTACTTCGGCAGGTTTATGTGAAAAATCCCCTATTTTTTTAATGAACATGCATGTACCGGTAAACATGAACTGAAATCAGTGTTTATTAATTCTTGCCTCTTTGAAAGATCAACTTAACCCAATTACATAATTTAGAGATATGAAGAATTAAGTATGTAAATGGAAAACTTCAAAGTTTGTTACTGATTACAATGTAATAATCATTTTATGTATTCATGCCGAGATATAATCTGTGTTTGTAATTTTCTTAACCATTAAATGGCAAAGAGAGCAGTTTCTAGAAATCAAGCACTTTCAAGCAAGTGAAGAAAAAAAGATATTGGAAGATGTTGTAATAATAGGTATAAGTGAAACATATGTAAAATCGAGTCCAACTGAAGCTCTACAAGAGGATACGGTACTAGGTCTGGATTGATGAGTTCTGACTCAAGTGAGTGCCTAAAATGTCTACAATGAATCTTACAAAATTATAAGTAACATTAGCAACAGTACATGTATATCTTGGTAATATTAAGTACACACATTTAGGCCTACAGTATTGACTGGGATGCATTTTGTCTATGATTTTAAATATATTATTCTAAATGTTAGGGCTGACAATAATTGTGTAGTTATACAGAATTATAACATTTTTAAATCTTACCAATAGGATAAAATCAGGAATTTGTAATGTGTTATTTTCAGTCAAAAGTATGTCAAAAGCATATTTAATTTTATTAATTATTTTGTCCATTATGTTATTATTATTTGAACTAAATTTTTTCAGGAACACGTCCTCTTATGGAAGTGTGCCCTGCATATGTTTTGCAAATGAAAAATGCACAATAACACAAAAACAATTTAAGAAGCATCAACAAAACCATAATTTAAAAGCAGACACAATTTGCCTTGCTTAATTATAACAATTACCTTGGCCTGATTATCAGATAATGTTGGTACAGTAATCAACAGGATTGGACATTTTGGTAAATAACAATGACATTTGTATTTGACCATACTACCAGTTTTACGTGCAAATGCATTTAGAAAATTCCAGATGTTTATTAAAAAAAGTTTTAAAAACAAAATTTTGCCATGCACCAGTGGTGGGACTGTTGTCCTAATAACAAAATATTAAAAAGATTGAAACAATTAAAAGTGGTTTGGCTGAGGTATGTCATTGTCTTGTCAAATTAAACAGACCAAAGATATGCCCATTAATTTCAATTAGTGCCCCTGAGAATAGTTTGATATTGAAATTCAAGAACTAATTATTAGCCCTACAACTGACCTTAATATTGATGAATAGATTAGAATATGCAAACAAATGAACTGGGCATGAGATCGCTCAGTGGTTAGGGAGTCAGACTTGCAGTCAGAAGGTTGACGATTTGATTACCAACTCTGCCAAAGGTTGTTGTGTCCTTGAGCAAGGCACTTAACCCTAAATTGCTCCAAGATAAGGTCTGAAAATAGACAAAAGCTGTCCAACATGTCTTGAATGGTAATGTACAGGTGGTTGCAACAGCAAAACATCCCGACTTTACGATGAGTTTAGGGACACTTCTCTTATAATGCCCCTTTGAGCTCAGTCCTTCATTTCTCACTTTACTCGGCAGCGTGGCGGTAAAGAGAGAGAGCTGGCAGTATCTGCCCACTGCTATCAAACCACCCACCTGCTTTGACCTTTCCATTAATAACAGGCTTTCAGTGCGGGTTCAGAATGTGCAATTTAAAAAGCTCTCCAAGTTTGTGTAGAACAGCTTGAACAATTGCTCTTGTGAGAAATTTGAGTGAAAGAATTTGCTTCCCTGTCCCAGGAATTCTTGTTAGACACATGAAGGGTACGACCAAATTGAGACATTAAAGGCAGTAAGAGAGAAGGATAAAAAATAGAGCAGGCGATAATACTGTAGTTCTTTTTGGATTACATTCTGACACAAATTCATCATATTTGTCATCTAATTCCATTTTTAGCAGAGTAAGTTTTGATTAATTATGTGTCTATGTGGGTATATTTCAGGCAGCATATTGATACAGTAGCACTGTCATACTTATCAGACCTTACTTTAACAACAAAATAAAAAATTTATGCCAATATTTTGGTAAACTGAATATATTTAGCAGCTATACAGCATTAATATAAAAACATTGAATTAGCATTGCAGCCTAAGGAAACACAAACAATTCAGTAGGCTGCAAAGCTGACCATGTGGCTGAATCCACCTGTTGCGGCTTTTAACCACTGCGTGGGAGTTGTCAGTTTCACTCCCTCAAAACTTATGACATCTGTGGCATTGTGCTGTGTGATGAAACTGCACATTTTAGAGTGGCCTTTTATTGTGGCCAGCATTAGGCACACCTGTGCAATAATCATACTGTCTAATCAGCATCTTAATATGCCACACGTGTGAGGTGGATGGATTATCTCGGCAAAGGAGAAGTGCTCACACAGATTTAGACAGATTTGTGAACAATATTTGAGAGAAATAGGCCTTCTGTGTACATAGACAAAGTCTTAGGTCTTTGAGTTTAGCTCTTGATACATGAAGGCAAAAACAAAAGTGTTGCGTTTATGTTTTTGCTCAGTGTACATAAAAAGAAATCACGTACAGTTACTATAGTAAGAAGTTCATGTAAGAGTTATATTCTGCAAGTAATTCCATATGTATTGGCCATGGTATTCAGAAACAGTTTTATTGCACAGACTGAGCCCATGGTATATCTAGTACTAGCAGGTCCTAGGAATTAAAACCGCTATTTGTCTACTGAATTATTGATTTGAGAAGTTCCTGCAAGGCCTTATATTCAAACATAAATCAGTGTCAAGCCCTTCTAAAAGTCAGGGTGTCGCAGCCAACTAAAGTCAGTCAAAATCAATGAGTGCCAAAATGTGCACCAATAATGAATCGCAATGCTGCAATGATGCACAGCATGTCAATGGTGAAATACTTACGGTATGTTGATCCATGCATATGTATCAAATCACCATAATCAGGCACTCATATAAAAGTGGCCTGTATAATTTCCTTTCTATGCTGAGATGACATAAGGGATCTCTCTCTCTCTCTCTCTCTCTCTCCACAGATTCTCAATTGGATTCAGGTCTGGACTTTGACTTGGCCATTCTACCACCTGGATATGTTTATTTGTGAACCATTCTATTGTAGATTTTGCTTTATTTTTTGGATCATTGTCTTGTTGGAAGACAAATCTCTGTCCCAGTCTCAGGTCTTTTGCAGACTCCATTCTTCCAGAATGGTCCTGTATTTGGCTCCATCCATCTTTCCATCAATTTTAGCCATCAAATTTATGCCATGATGCAAAGGCATTTTAGACAATTAGTAGCTCCAAACAATGTGCAACAGTTTTACTGTTCCAGCATGATTGCACAAAGCGGGGTCGGTATAACAATGTTTTGACAGGTTTTGTGGGAGGAACTCAAGTGGCCTAAACAGATCCCTGCCTTAATCACATTTGATGTCACACTTGGTAAGCGTGGCAGCCACACGGTGATGAAGAAGTGTAACAGAGTAGAGCTGCGCTCATTCAGACTCAAAAAGCGTCCCAGACCGACACAAGGGTGTCAGTCATTATCTATGTTCCATGTATGCTGTTTGGCGTTGAACTGTGTTTATACTACATAGATGCTTATTTCATATTCCGCCCTATACGGTGACCACTGTTAATACTATTTACCGTAAATGCTTTCTATTGTTTTCCCTTTACAAGGCATGAGTTTTTATTGTTTTGGGGATTACTGGTGCCCTTCTACTAAATGTGTTTTGTGGTAATTATTAGAAAGACAAAGACAACTCTGCACTTTCTTCCGACCACATTTGTATCATCCAGATGCCGTTACATTTGGGATGAATTTGAACGTCTTGTCCAACATCAGTGCCTGACCTCACAAATGCTAATTTGGCTGAATGGGCACACATTTCCACAGACACAATCTTGTGGAAAGCCTGCCCAGAAGAGTGGCAACTGTTATAGCTGCAAAGGGAGGGCAACTCCATATAATGACAATGGTTTTGGAATGGGGTGTCTAACAAGCACTTATGAGTGTGCTACTCATCCCTGTTTTCTGCATTTGGTAAAGTTTGGTCCATGTTCACCTAAAAAAATAAAGATGTATTATTTTGTATATAATTGGATGGATGGATGGATGTTTTGTATAGTTGATTGTGAAAACATTTGGGTAGATCTGCAAAAATGGGAATCAGTCTATGGTTGGTCAAATTGTTTTTTATTTGTTTTTAGATTCTGGAAATAAAATATAGCATTATGACAACCTGCCTAAAATTGTGTACGTCCCCCTTATGCCACCAAAACAGCAGCCCATCAGGGCCGGTTCTAGGTGGGGGCAAACACTGTTCACCTGGCAACACTATATTATGCCGACAACACAAAACGATATTTATTTTCAGAATAATAGCGCTTGTTTAAATTCATTACAATAACCATCATGAATGAGAACCAGCATTAACTTTATCAGCAATTTGAGCAACAGTAGTAGCTTGTCTGTTGAATGGAACCACACAGGCCAGCTTTCGCTCCCCACGTGCATCAATTAGCCTTGGCTGCCCATGACCCTGTCACCGGTTCACTGCTTAACCTTCCGTGGACCACTTTTGATAGGTACTTACCACTGCAGACCGGAAACACCCCACAAGAGCTGCAGTTTTGTAGATGCTCTGACCCAGTCGTCTAGCCACCACAATTTGTCCCTTATTAAAGTCGTTCAAATCCTTATGCTTGCCCTTTTTCTGCTTCTAACACATCAACTTTGAGGACAAAATTAAGAAGCAGGTATATGACCATGGGCATCCAAGTCTCATTGATGTGGGGAGTGAATGCTTGCCCATGTGGTTCTGATAAAAATGTCAGAACACAGTGCATCACTGTTTGTTCCCTGTGTGGCTGCTATTTTGGCTGCAAAAGGGGGACTTATACAATATTAAGCAGGTCATATATCTAAATATCCCAATACAAAATTACATACAGTCTTAGCAAATTGCAATTGTTTGTGTTATTTTATGTTTTGAAAGTAATCTTTAAAAACTTTTCATTTATATAAACTTGCATAATGGGCTGTAGATATATAGAGTCTTGATGGTGGTTAAGTTTGTTGGGAAAAGAATGCATGAATTTTGAAAAATGTGGTAATTTAATACATTGTGTCAAAGCAATAAAAAAGTATCATAGTTTGGTCTATATAGATGTTGTGCTGAGTGCTGAGTTTTGAAAAAGTTAAGTTTTGAATAAGTGATTAACAGTTTGGAAAAAACTGTAACAGGCTGATGGTATGGGGGTAGAAGCTATTACAGTCTGGCTGTTTTTGACAGGATGCTTCTGTACTGCAGGTGTCAGTGGAACTGAGTGGTTGGAAAAAGCTGTGGCTCGGGTGGCAGGAATCATTGGTGATCTTCCTCCGACACCTGGGATTGTAGGTGTTTGTAAGGGGAGGCAGTGAGGTAATGATGACACGTTTGGCTGAAAATATCACCCTTTGTAGAGAACTTTTTCAGCCTCCAGAGATGTACAGACTCTGCTACGCTGTCTTCACCACTGTTGTCCTATGGAGTGACTAATCCAGCCTCTTTGAGATGTGAACGCCAATGAACTTCAGGATTTTGACCCTCTCTATGGGATCTCCACCTCCGCCTTTTTCATCCTGTGTTCCACAATCAGCTCTTTGTTTTTTTTTCACCTGACGGGAGAGTTTAATTTCCTGGTACCACACCATCAGCATGCTAAACTTCCCTCTCTATGGCTGTGTCATTGTTGTTGGTGTTTAGGCCAACAACCATTTAATCATAAGTAAACATTTTACCTTTTAGTCATTTATCTGACACATCCAGAGCAACTTACAGTAAATACAGGGACATTCCCCCAGAGCAACTTAGGGTAGTGCCTAGCCCAAGGACACAATGACATTTGGCTCAGTCGGGAATTGAACCGGCAACCTTCCAACTACAAGTCTGACTCCCTAAACACTGAAACCATAAACATGATGCTGGAGTTGGAGCAGTGTGAGGCGATACAGTCATTGGTATACAGAGTGTACAAGAGGGTGCCGTGTACGCCACCTTGTGGAGCCCCTGTGTTGAAAATCATCAAGGATGAGGGAATGTAACTATAAACTTCACAACCTGAGGGCGGCCAGTGAGTAAGTTCAGGAGCCTTGTAATGAGTAAGCAGGGCATGATGGTGGTGAGCTGTAGTTTGATGAACAGAATCCTCACATTTGTGTTCCTTTTGTCCAGGTGAGTAAGGTGGTGTGCAATGCAGTGGCATCATCTCTCAGGGCGTTAGGTGAATTTGGAGGGTGTCAAGGGTGTTTGCGAGGACATGATGATGTGATCTTTAACTAGCCTCTCAAAGCTTTTCATGATGACAGATATAGTGCTACTTTCCCACTCGCATGTCTTTATCAGAAAAAGATATGCTCCACTCAATCAAAGCCTTTGACAGGTCAATAAACAAAACAACATGGTATACTTTCTTAAACAATCTTTGGCAATATCATTTACAAGCAATGTGGTGGCTATGATAGTTCTGTGCCCTGGTCTACAACTTGTTGTCAGATAAGAATGGTCGCAGATGTACATTTAACAATAACTCCAGAATTTTTGTGATATATTTTTATCTAATATTTTCTAATATAGTCCTGGGAACGCCTCGGGATCCCCCAGTCAGAGCTGGTTAATGTGGCCAGGGAAAAGGAAGTTTGGGGTCCCCTGCTAGAGCTGCTTCCCCCGTGACCCGACCCCCGATAAGCGGTTGAAGATGAGATTTTCCAAATATTAGACATGACCCGAGAAGTCGATGTGAGGTTTAAAATACCTAAGAGTAGGGTTCGAACTGAGAGGGGTCTCCATAAGTCACTAGGGACCCCCATCTTTTTAGTTGGGGGAGACCCAGACAAATGCATTTTACCATTGTATGAAATCATGACATTAAAGGGGACCCCCTAAGATTCATAAGTCATTGCAAAGCCTGAGCAAGAGCACTTAAGATAAATGGTGCAGCCATAACCTGCAGCCCTGTGTCAAGTCTGTCAGCCTATGATGCTTTATTAATGCAAGGCATTATGGACTTCCTTTCCTGTAAAGAGGCTTAGTGAAAACCCTTAACTGTCTACATCAGTTCTGATGAGTTCGGATGGGGTACAAAAGTTCACCTATTTTTCCTTTTTAGTCAGTTAGGCTTCCATTGAAACACTTAACATCCAAAATCGTTTTTTATATTATTCTAAATTTACTAACATCAGTGACAGCCATACTTTAGTATAAATATATGGGAAAGACTGAACTACTTGCATACAGTCCCTGTATGCACTTTAAATAAAGGTTGTGAGGCCAAAAATCAATTGAACTGTGCTTTGTACCAAGACAGGAAAAAACAGTGGAAGTCAGATTGGCAGCATGTCAATCAATATCTGACCTAGTGCTGTTGGCAAAATGTAATCAACTGTACTTGCTGACATGACATTGAACACCTGCTGTATCCCAAATATCCTGACAGCACTGAGAATGAGCAGACAGTCCCTAAAACCATAATCAGAATGTAAAAAATGCTGAATATGATCTGACATGTCAAGGATTGCACAAGTATGCATTAAAGGAAAGGGTTTAATTAATTTCAACTTTGTGTGCCGGAAGTCAGACTCCACTTACTGCAGTAGGACCCTTGTACCTCCTGAAGGACGCATCTCGTTTCTATCCCAAACACTGCACTGAACGTCATTTCATCTATGTCATGTCGATGTCTCTCTATGACCTTAGGGTCTGTTTTCTGCTTTCTACACCGCAATGTGTTTGGGTGGTTTATTAGGCCTTTTTCAGATATACAAACCACAGTTGTCTCTACAAATTGTACTTTCATTGTTAAGGTGATATTGTATCGTGTTTGAATGAAAAAAACATTTTGATAGTGTTATTTGTGCTTCTTATCTTTCATTATTTCATGATTTCATTTCCGATCAGCATTTTGACATTTTAATTTAATTCGATTCACTTTCTTGGATTTTTTTACATTTGACAGTTTTGTGGAAAATACAACTGTCACATAGCTCATCTAAGAATACAACATTATGAGTTACATATAAAATTACATATTTTGTGTAGGTTTAGGAGTAAAGACCAATCAATTCTAGTAGCTATTAACCTGAGTGCAACCAATAATTGTGACAAAACACCAGTATTTGCATAACAATGTACAGAACAGTGTACAGACCAATCTGTAGTTTGGCTGGTCATTTATTATTCTCATTGGCAAAGACAGGGGCTTGTTAATCCTGTATTGTTTGTTACACTGCCAAGCTGAATAGCAACGTGCCGGAGCATTAATCACTGTATAGGTAGCTGCAGTCCAACATGGCGACCTGAGTACGGGGGATGGGGGATGTTGAAAGGGTGAGTCGGTGTGTTGAAAGTGGAATCAGCTAATTGCACAGATTTCTTTTCGCTTTACGTGGCTGATTAGGCTACACTACTTGTATGATGTGCTTGGGCACATTTGTTCAAGTAGCCTATAAGTAGCTGCAGCCCGCTAGTCGAGCTATCCTACTTCAAATAAAATCATGGAAGGGAAAAAATAATCACTGTGATATAGATTCACAGTAAGAATCATGTAGGGTGGCATTTCCACAGAACTCTATGAACTGGTGGTTGCCATGTTTCTATGTGTGTTTATGGTAGAAAGACTACTCCAACCTGTACTACCGTCCCTATGTGAAATAAATACTTCAGAGCCAACTTCTTGCTCCCACTTAAAAATATGCTTTGAAAGGTGGGTTGACTGATTAGAAATGCATCCTATAGACAGGATGTACATTTTCTTGATGTTGACTGTATAATGAAGTACTTATTAAATGTATAGGGTCTCACACTATCCACTGTGGGGAAACCTGTTTTTTCTATAGTGTATAATCTGCAAATATCCACAGAAGTAATTTCTAGGAGGTCATAGTTTTCCATCAGTTGATCAAAGACCCATAAGTACTTTCCATGGACATTTGACAGGATACAAAACAAAAATGAAATGCATTTTCTATGTAAGTCGATCTGGATAAGAGCTTCTGCCTAATAACTTAAATGGAAATCGGGTAATCCTGAATATCAGGAGCATGAATGATAATGGTCTAAGGTCGATATGCACCTTAATTTGTGCTATACATACTGGATTATGAATTTAAAGTGACTTTTCAAGGCAGACAGAGGAAAGAAATACTGTGCCAATAAATTACGGGTGGCAGCACTCATGCTTCTTTCTAAGCCAGCTGGAAAACACCAACAGCAGCCGAATCATTACATTGTGAGCATTTGCAAGAGAAGCAGTAAAATATAAAGTTTAGCAAGGCCAATCCAAGGATGTTTTCAAGGAAGCCTTTCCTCTACTTGTTGTGTTACACTCGACACAGAGAGAATTGAGAATAGAGTCTTGTTCTTTATCAAATAAATGAATACTCTACGCGGTACGAGCTCATTGGAATGCAGTAGAACTCTAAAGGCCAGAGATTCCCATGTTTTGCTGCACAGCATCTTTTCCCAACGCTTTGCCATGGTATTTCCATTGTTTTTGCAAATTTATATTAACCCTTTACCCTTATCTATGTTCTAAAGGAAAGGTAGCCTAGTTAGGTAGCCTGGTTGACACCAGACCCTTCTCAGTTGCAGTGGTGGATAGAGTACTGACAATCTGTACTCAAGTACAAGTTCTGTTACATTTACTGAAATACTACTCAACTACAATTACAATTACTGGTGTTAAAAAAGTAATTAAGTACAAAGTATTATTCTCAAAAACTACTCAGAGTACTAGTTACTTTTTAACAGATGATGTTCAATGCATTAACAAAAAGCATTCAATCCGATAGGGGATTATATAAATTGATCATTAATTGTTTAGCATAATGTGAAAGAGTGGTACATTTGGTTAAATGACTGCTGATTTAACCTATTGTATTGAAATTGGTTGTCCTAATATTTTGTGCAGCGCACACGCACATAAGCTAGTTCTGTCCTAACTGAATCCCAGGTGAACGACACATTCTTCAGGTGCGTTTATGGGCATTCATCCTGCTTATTTTTGTCTTTATTTCTACTGTTGTCAATGTTGTTGTCCTCTGTCATTCCATTTAGTTTCTGTTTCTTCAAACCTTCAGTCAGGTTTTGAAATGACTTATGACTCTTGGTGGGTCCCTTAAAATGTCGTTATAAAAGTTTGTAAAACAAATGGCCACTGGATTGAATAATAATGATATCTGAAACAACTACCTATTTGGTAGAAGTTTTACTTTGATTCAAATTAGTCAATCCTTGATCTGAACCAAAATCTTTGGGGAAACATTTAATACACCTTTGTCTAGGGCAGGGCCATACACACGACATTTTCAGTGGCATGTTATTGCTTTGATTATTTAGTTAGTCTACAACATGAATATACGAAGATATGAACGTGAAAGTCTTTTAACGATGACTTATGAGCTATTCGTCTATTTATTTGTAATGCTACAGAACATAATTTGGGTTAATTAGGTTGTTTTACTGTTGTGTCATTTCGAAGCAGAAAAAGTAGCACAATCTGATGACAACTATTCAGCAAAACTACTTTGAACCTGAATTAATGCCCTGTACTTGGCTGGGCTTTAGTTGGCTGAAATATATTCGGCTGATCTGAGCTGGGCTGTACAGTACATGGCTAGACTGGGCTGAGCTGTGGTCAGCTGGCCTTTTTCACTGTACTCTATGGTGCAAAATATTGTTTAAATTATGGTAAAACCTTTGGCTATATTAAATACATTTTCATGAAGACATCTGTTGATAATCAATGTTCACTAAGCCAATCTACATTTTACCTCAACAACAGCTAATTTGTCATAAGCACAATTTACCCTTGAAAGAAGTTGATGATATAATGGCACTGAATTAAATGTTTCCAGCACAAATACAGATTAACCATATTTTTTTCCAAAATAAGCAAATTATTTAGTCTTCATAAAGTAAACATTTGTCTACTTAAGTTATGCCCATCATTACAACTGACTACATTAAAATGTGACAGGATTTATGTTATTACTTGAAGTATTTAGTTAGCTCAACATATGACAACATTGTGATCTAAATATGAACAGCTTTAAAATATTACTTTTATATGCTATACTGTATTATTATTCTGTTAGGCTACATATTATGGAAGCATATAGTGGACTAAATTCAAATTATAATGCAATTTCAGAAATGCATTATCATTTTCAAAATATGTAAGTGTTATTTGAGAAAATATTCAAATTAAAATGCAATACTCCAATTGCATTTTAATTTTCACATAATAATATAGGCATTCTATGACAATATTAAAATGCAAATGGAAAAACCATTTGCCATTTCATTTTCAAACACATACCCGCTTTACAAAGGACTATATTCAAATGTTAATGAAAATGTAAAAATTCAAATGCAATATAAACAATGTAGCCTAATTTCCCATTTGTGCAAGCATTATTTAAGTCTCAATTAAAATTAAAATACACTTTCTAACTATTTGAAAATGGAAATGAAAACGGCATTTGACATTTCATTTTCAAAGACTCGGATGTGCTGTGCAGTGGACAATATTAAAATGCATTAAGCTAAAGAGCGCCCCCGGTGAATTGCATTTTAATTTTCAAGTCACCACGCTCTTTTAGGGACAAAACAAGATCATGAAAATGCAATCTGTCAGATCACTCATCAAGGCGGGTCTTCAGTTTAAACGTAACTTCCTTGAATGTTGACAAGCTGGCCTGCTACAGATGTATCCGGGTTTGTCTGTCACCGGGTCATGGATAGAAGGGATACAGCTTATGTTATAATGTAATATTCGCGCACACCAGACGTAGCCTTTCTGGCCGCAGTTAGACTTTTCCTCCAACAGCTAGCTAAGTAAGCTAGCCAACTACTATTGTAGCTAATTCGTTTTTTGAATGGCAAAACCAGATGGGTGCTAGCTAGTTCAATACTGTGTAAAATTATGTTGTTGTACAGTACGATGTGTGAGCGGTGTAAATGGTGACTTGATAACGTTACCCTCTCGTACTGGACTATGTAGTGCGGTATGTGCTATCGCCGGCGGCAACTAGTAACGTGATTTAAATTCAGACCTTAACTATGTCATATGATAAATTAAATGCTACAATAGTATTGGAAACCACCTGGATGCAAGTTCATCAATCTAGGCATTGAAGCGTCTTTATTATTTATGTACTACAGTGCATAATAAACATTTCTGTCAATTTCTGTCCGTCCCGCTTGCTGGAGCAGTGCTGTGCTTTTGTTTATTTTTATTAAGGCAATGCAAAATACAAGTAATTAACAATGTAAAAGTAGTTACAGGGATTCAAATTAACAAAATGACAAGGGTGCCCAAATGTATGCACCTGTCTAATTTCGTTTTGATGCATATAGCAAATGTTCTGTTATTCCAATGAACCTCATTTCACTTATGAAATATGACTGTGTCCTTCAGTTATTTGATTGATCAAAATGAAATTGCCAATCATTACACCCAATTATTTATAAATGAAAATCATGGAAATTGTCAGGAGTGCCTAAACTTTTGCATATGACTGTAAGCTGCAAGGGCCTTGATAATGTAATTCTGTGTCTTATAGGGTAACAGAGAAATCTCTGGCTTTTTTTCTTGGGACTGGATGTGATTGATAAAGTTGCATTTTTATGGTGGAATCCTATTTGACAAGTACATGAACAAGTTCAAGAAAGTTTCCTTTGTTTAAAGATGTGCTACTTTCACTATGTCTCCTGAATGCCACATTTAGCCTGGCCATAATATGTTTTGTTAGATTTTTCCACTGGAAGAGCAAAACATTGCACATACTGTAGGAGGGCCTATGTATTCAAACAAAGGGGCATCCTAGAGGGCACATCACAATTTTTCCATTGGAGCGGTGCCCATTAGGGCACTGCATCATGTTTTGGGGGTAACGTAGAGAGAAATTTGTCATGTTTTATTTACCATTGGGGTATCCAAGATGGCCACATTTGCAGCATTTTTTTCTAACATGGGGGCAAGAGGGGTGGTGACCCTGTCACTGGGGCAATAATGGCAGTGGTTTGACTGGTAAGGGAAGTTACTACTTTGGCTGATCAGCTTGACAGCAAACTCATCTCGCTAACAGAGGCTACTGATAGAGCTGAGCAGTTAGCAGAAAATATTGCAGAATACTCTGCCATTTATGACACCATCGTGGACGATGTGGTGTTTACAAATTTAAGAGAGGTGATTGAGAGACTGTCTGACACACCCCGTTCCAGCGGAAAACCAGCTCTTGATATTCCTAGTGAGGTTGAGACATAACTGTTAGCAGGATTAAAAGTGAATGAAATTGCAGAGCGTTATGGAGTGTCAGAAAACCATCCATCGTAGGATGCAACAACAAGGATTGAGGTAACGTTAAACATGTACATCACAGTCAAACAACATTTTTTTAAGGTAGCTGTGGATGCCAGTGTAAACTCTTCCAATCTTAATGGGACTCGTTGGTTTAACTTTAGCTAACATGAGTTTTACCTCATCACGAGGCATTTCTAAGATGTTATTATAAGACTAATGTATGCTGCTCTTCCTTTACATCTTTGACAGTATATTAGGCAAAAAAATAGACCAGATTTATTTGAATGTTCTTAGGAAAAACTGAACGCACTACATTAGAAAATCTGTTGTAATGAACATTTATGAGTGTGGAAGGTATTTGGTTAACATTACTGTAATGTTAGCGGCCTAGATTTATTTTGTAGGAAAAGACAAACAAACCAATTTTTTAAACACAAGTGTTAATAATACATTTGCAGCATTTTTTTCTAACATGGGGACATCAGGGGGGGGCGATCGCCTGCCCACCTGTGAGTTCACCACTGCCATTACGTTAGTACTGTATCAGCTCTGTCACAAACAGTATTCTACTACAGAGAGCAAAGCACTTCTTCAGAGGCTAACAACATTAACCCTGTCATGAAGAAAACTCAGAGGAAGTTAAGTCAATGGCTACAACAGGATTTGTCTTTAAAGCGTAAAATCTTGATTTCCAAGGCTGATGGAATCGCTAGACTAATGTATGCTGCTCTTCCTTTACATCTTGACAAAATAAAAATATTACTTTTATATGCTATACTGTATTATTTTGGAAAAATCTGTTTGAATTCTGTTCCTTAAAATAACAATAGACTAATATGCCTTTTTCCATCTACTCCCAGTGTCATTCCCTGTTGAAACCGTTTTGTTGGCAATATTTGTAGGAAAAAAGTCTGGATGTTGCCCCAAACATACTTATTATTTAACAAAGTCAAATAAGTTTTTTTTAAGATTATCCATATATACAAAACTGCAAGTCACTACATGAGGAAGTTTAAAAGGATATACTTTTTAGTTGTATCTTCTGTGACGAACACCCAGAGACAGTGGTTCATCTGTTCTGACATTGTACTAATGCTAACGAACCTTTGCTAAGTCTAGCAAAATTTGTAATTGAAAATATTTACAGGGACTTTTTTACTTGTGTGGAAAGATGTATTATTTGGTTTCTTTTCATTTGATGGAAGTAACAAAAGTCAATTTAATGTAATTAACATTTTGCTTTATTACTTCATACTTGTGAATTTAGTAAGAAAACACTGCTTTCTTCTCTTACAAAAAGAAATTGAACAGTGCTTCAAAACAATAAAATAGTCTACCAACAAAATAGCTCTTAAAATGATTAATGTATTGTTTTGTCCCTTATGTCTTTGTTTAAAAGGTCTATACCACCAAGCCTTTTTGACTATTTTATTTAATCTGTATAGAATTGTTCTCATTGTCATGTACGTATGACTGTTTTGCTAATTTGTTTGTAACATTAATTATTAGTACATCAGTGTACAGCACTACTCCATGTTTTAGACGTCTAGGCATCCAGTAT
>JACXGM010004963.1:0-25603 GCA_016801145.1 Umbra pygmaea
ACAATGCGACTAGCCAATACGTCAGCAGCTAAATTAACTAAAAAAACTAACATCACTCGATTCTTTGTCAAACTATGTTACTTTATTTTTAGCTAACTAGAATACACCAACAACAATACAGTCTGGTTAAACCATACACCTAATCGGTACTTACATGAGTTCACAAAAGCGAAAAAGTAGATTCAGTATGCTTCAGAAATTCTCTGCTCCCGCTGGAAGAAGATGGCGAGTCCCGAGCAGCTAGCCAGGGCAGGCGGGTGGTATATGCATCATTCAGTTGGTTGCGATCTGCCAATAATCCCAAAAAAGAAGAAGGCACAGCGCACAGTCTCTCCTGGTGGCTAGCCGATGGTGCCCCGCGAGCGGGCCACTGGTGGAAAGCCGACAGAGATGCAAATGAACTGATGCAAATTAAGATCCGGAGAAAAGCGGCAAAAGCTGGCGGCCCGCTGGCTGAACGACATTATAGACACCAGCGGCCCGCCTGCAACAAAACGCTGGCGGCGCACTATCGATTGCCTAACCTTGCGTTCACACCTGCCATTTTTAGTGGGCGTCAGGGCGACGAGTTTCAATGTATTTTCTATGGTACAAGACGAATTGGGAGGCGCCAAGCGGTGAGCAAGAGCAGTGCACGTGAAGCGACGCATGGTAAGCAGAGGAGGCAATGAGAGGGCGTGGAAAAAGTTGAAAATAGTTGAACTTTTTGGCTGAAGCGACGAAGCCATGTGTACCAGCTAAACTACGACGAACAAAATTAATAGCCATTTAGCTTCTTAAGAAATGAGAAACACATACAAAAATAAACAAATGAAAATGTGTTTTTATTTAAGTCAATTATATGGAAGACCAATACTCAAGTGATTGACATTTCCCATGAAACGCCCATAGAGCGACGAGTTCTAGGCTGGAGAGCGACGCGAGGCGTACAATTTCACTTTCCCCAAAAACAGATGTGAACGCAGGGTAATGGGTCACTGCCCATATCAGCCGTTCCTCCACGTTGAATGAATGTTGAATAAATCCTGGAGTTCAAATCACATCACATGACATCCTCATGTGTCAGCAACAAGCAACGTCACTTCATCATGTGACAGCAGCAGGCAGGCTCCAGATTGGTCAACGCGGCACGAACAGACACAAAAGTTCAGATTTTTAAACTTGGGCATCAGACGGCAATTGGCTTCAAACGCATGAATGCACAATGCGCACCAATTGAAATCACTCGCGCGTAACGCGTGTAAATTCACGGCAAGAACCTCTATTCGCCTCATTCGCGCGAACTGGACGGTTGAACCAGGCGGAATCAAGTCCATTGTGCCGTGCTAAACGTGTCCATCACATGACCTAGGTAGGACCTCCAGACACATTGACTTAACATTGAAATTGCTCGCTCCAGACGCTCCAGACACTCCAGACGTGTTCGGTCTGAACGTACCACAACGGGCCCTATCCACTAGGCACTTCAAAGACGAATTTCGCATAGCGAAATTTCGCCTCCCATTCATTTTCAATTGGGTCACGTGACAGTGCATGTGGGGCAGTGTGGGATACCTGGCGATGTGAAGCTACCGTGAGAAGCGCAGAAAGATAGAGGCGGGTATGGCTGCAGCCTGGAGCCTCCCGTGTCATGCCCTCCCGTCTCATGCCGTCCCGTCTCATGTCCAGGTGTGTCCAACGGTAAATTCAGACGTTCAAAAATATTAAATCGCGAATTATTTTCCAGATGGAGTCACATGTAAATTTGTGAGTTTGTTTGTTGCAATCAATTGAAAATAGATTTAAACTGTTAAATTAACAAGTTTAGCCATAAATATAGTTTGCTGATTTCTGGATGTGGTGGTTGTGTCCCTGATAACGTATATTTGATGAAACCTGCAATGACTTTTACCATAAAAAAATAAACTAAGTATTTTATTCATTAGCATAATAGTCTGCATAAGATATATATTTTTAAGTATTTTAATAATTTGTGTGATTGCCGTTACTGTTTAGTTAAACACTGAAGTAGGAAGGAGACATAGCGGACCAGACGTTAGCTTTTACTAGGTAAAGTAGAAGCTCCGGGACCGCACCAGGCGGGAGGGCATGAAACAGGAGGTGTCAGGATGCAGCCATAGAATGGATTTTTAGTTTGTCTAGTCAGCATTTATTTTATAAACTGACATATTTTTAATTATTTTATTCATTAGCATGATAGTCAGCATTTTTATTTTAAAGACAGATATTTTTAAAGTATTTTATACATTGTTGCAATTGTCGTTACTGTTTAGTTAAAAAACACAGTGATAGGAAGGAGACATAGTAAAAGCTCACGTCTGGTCCGTTATGTTAAGTAGAAGCTCCGGTACCGCACCAGGGCATGAGAAGGGAGGCTCCAGGCTGCGGCCATAGAATTGATTTTTAGTTTGTCAACAGTCAGCATTTATTTTTATAAACGAACAATATTTTATAAGTATTTTATCCATTAGCATGATAGTCTGCATTTATCTTAAAGAACAATATTTTTAAGTATTTTATTCATTTGTGTGATTGCAGTAACTGTTTAGTTAAAAACAACCAAAACATCAACGTAGGAAAAAGACATAGCGGACCAGACGTGATCTTTTACTTTGAAAAGTAGAAGCTCGGGCACGGCACCAGGCGGGAGGGCATGAGACGAGAGGGCATGACACGGGAGGCTCCAGGTTGCAGCCATACACTCTTGGAAAGATAGGATAAATCCTATTTTATGCAAATTTGCGACAAATTTCGCTAGTCAGTGTTGGGCGACAGCCAATCAGAAACTTTGTTTCTATTCCTCCTGTCTGACTGCATCATCCATTTGAAAAGTTACCATACAATCGTTATGTACGACGGAAAATTTATAATTTATGTGTCTGGATTTCCAAATGTACAACGTGTTTAATCCCTGTAAAAATGCAGTGACACACATGTAAAGAAATTGTAATGTGAAAAATTGTCAGAGGCTGTTGGTAACTCAGTGGGTTAGACAGCTACTAGACATCAAACGTTAGCTTTGTAATTACGTTGCTAGCTTGTGAACTTGGCTGTAGCCCTCGTCTGCCGTGAAGCAGCAATGTCAACACGACAAGAATCTTCCTGTCATTATTCATGTTTGCAATGGAGATGTTTGTGTAAATCATTTTATATGCAATTATTCTAGGTCTCTAAAAGAAAAGGAAAGACCAAAAACCAGCATACACTAGGCCCTCTGTGAAACCGTTTAAATAAAGGGTCATGTTGATAGCATTGTCTTATTGTCATGGTGTGTGGTGGAGGAGATAACAGGTGACAGATGCAGGATTCACAGGTGAGGTTATAATCTTTATTGAGGTGTAGTCAGGCAGATAATAGCTAATAGACAGCACCACAAGAACAACAAAGAGCAAAAGAGAAACCAAACGTGCATGCATAGATAGATGAATGTACTAAATAAAATAGTTGTACTGTACTTTAAATCACAAATGGACAGAGCAACACACAAAAACAATAACCAACAAAACCACATTGTAAAATGAAGCTAGATATAGGTGGGTGATTTAACGAGGGAATAGACCACAGGTCTTAAGAGTGTCTCCTCAGGTCTTCTGGAGAGTGGCTAGTTAAAGGCTGCTAGTGTACTGGGGAACTGGATTGCCGGATTGGGAGAGGCGCAGGAACGTCTGTGACACATATAGACTTCCAAGCTCTGTATACAAATTGCAGTATGTCATGGGATGTGTCAGCCATAGTTTTAATATTGTGTAGGAATAGGCACTCAGATATGTTCCTGGTGGCCTACTGTTCGGTAGTCGTTCGAGCAGGCTATAGTCATTCAGTAGTCATTAGTAGTCTCTAGTCATTCAGACCGGCTATGGACGATTTGAAGCATTAATGAAATGTGCATTGTTCTGCTGATAGGATGAATATGAATGTGGAAACAGACAAGAGCAGGTTAGCACAGAGCTTAATCTGGAGAGATCCTGACCAGGCCAGAAGGCTTCCTGCTGTTATGTTTTCTAACCAGTCTGTCAACCTTCTGCTAGTTTTAGGGAAGGAGGGAAGTATGGAGACTTCCTGGCATATACAGTATTATAATTAAGGCCCTTTTTGTCTTGACTGCGCGTCACTTTTGCAACCAGTTGCAACAAATCACAGACTGCATCTTAAAGTAGAAACCATATTAAACCATAACAGGTTATTCATAGTTTTGCCATTAATTAACTTGACCATTAATTAACATAAATTCTACATTTGTAAATGTCAATAAGCTAATTCATAAACTGCATTTAATTAAAGATGTATACGATCTGCATAAAAAATATTTTTGTTGATTTTAATTACATAAATGTTTATTTGAATTATCAATTAATGTGGTGGAATTATGATTTTTATTTTATATTTTTCCAGGGGGTTTATTACTTTTATGTGTTATTGTAAATGGTACATTGCTTAGTTCATACTTTAGATTAGGAGCTGCAAAAACGGTTGTTATTGTAACATTGTATTCACTTAGGAGGAGACAAACGCAGGATATAGTTGGTTCTTGGATTTATTTCCCAAACTCCAGTAGTAACTTGCGCAGGGAACATAAATTCAGATGTACTCAGAATAAACTTCAAACAACACATTAAGACTTGTTCATCAGATTTAGTTTGACATCAACGCTCAGAAGACACATTACAATACCCGACAATATTCCCCAAATAATAACAGGTTTAAATAGTCCATACACAACTGAATGCACAGGTGTCCCATTAGCGCAGCTGTGCGCAATCTAACTCAATCAGCCTCCGAGATGACACCTTCCATATTCTGGTGAGGCTGATCTCTGGACAGCAGAGGGCAGCCTACCAACCCTCACAGTTATCAGTAGTAAATGTTATTACTAAGTGCACAAACTCACATTTATATATGGCTAATTACTGTTAATATATAGCAAATTCAATAATGATAAATACATTCATAACAATTACTGATACAGCTCCTTCTAGCTGGTTAATAGGTTGGTTGTACATTAGCGATCATTTAAAAATTTTAACTTATGATGAGTAACTACGTTATTTATTATCATAAACATGTAGTTTATAGATTAGTTTATTGACATTTTGTAGGAAAAATGATTGTTAAGGAAAACAGTTCATTAATGGTTAATCCTCCCTAGTAGAATTATCTGGGCAGTGTGTCACATGTACAACAGTGATTCTTATGAGCAGAGACTGGCATCATCATAATGTGATTAAAAAGATTAAAATAACTTTGAAGTACATTTATGCAGTCAGCCTATGTGTTAGACTATTTGAATGAAGGTGTAACTCTTAATCAACCCATTGAATGTGAGAGCATTTGTTTTTGAAGAACAATACATCAATACATTTACACTTATCTAGCAGGTGTGAATCCGCATTTGCTGAAAAGCTTTGTTTGTGGATGTCCAATTATGTTTAGAAATTTCTGTTTTTGTCACTTAAAAAACTCCTTATATTGGCCTTTGGTTTTACATGTGAAAAATTATTAACCTACAGTGTATCTAAAACGATGCATTTTCCCAGGATGCTTCACAGAACTGGATTGTTACACTTTCACCACTGCCTAGCAGCAATCTGCTTGCACCAATCCCTTTTAATTACAGTAAATTACTGTGAAATACAACCCCTCCTCTATGCATTTAATTACTTCCTCTATGAATTCAATCTCATTATGGTAGAAGTTCATTTTTTAAACATTAAACTTTCAGTGTTATGGTACTGCACAGTGCTTGATTGTGGAGAAAAAAAGGGCAGGGGTGTTAGAACCTACTACTGTAGGCCTACAGTAGATAATGTTTTGGCTACCATGTGTTTACAGTGGGGCTCAGTTTGATGCCTACTTTTACCTGCTGCTGATTTCCTGGTGGTGTGTGTCTGTAGATGGTGATGCCAATCCAAGTATGCTAGACTTATCTTTTGTTTAATTACATACTTGGGGATCTTGCAGACACTTCAAGCATCTCCCAGATCATTTATCAAAAATAAATCGATAACATTAGAACATAAGATTGGTTGGTACTCAAAACATCAACAATAGCTTGTAAACTAGGTAGTTTTACTTCACCAAAGTGGCATAAGTTCCATTAGCTCAGGGTTGAATCTGTTGTTCACTTGAATTAATTTAGAACACTGCTGGAAGTTTCAAAACAACATAGCATTTTTAAAATTTATTTAACCTTTATTTAACCAGGTGGGCATTTTAAGAACAGTTTCTCATTTGAAAAGGCGACATGGCCAAGATAACAGTGAAAAGTGCAAGAAGACGCAGTTACACATGAATTACACAAGATAATAAACAGTGCAGATCTTCAGAACCAAGTTCTTGCTAGAGTACAGCTGTGCTCCCCTGACCCAGGACTCCCCCCTTCTCCCACATCCCCTCCCTGTTCTTATCACACTCATCTATGTGTGGACTGTTGCTGTAGTACAAATGTGTTAAAATAGTGCCAAACTATATTGGCTGCACTGGTAGCAGATTAACTTGACAATTTTGACATTGCTATTCAATGCATATTTTCCCTTCACTCTGCTTTAGACAACCTTTTTTGTGACTGTGTTTGAATTCGGGCAGGTGATAAGCTGGTGATGCTACTAGTTTTATGTAGGATTAGGATATAGTAACCTACACATTCCAAAAACAATATACATGCCAGTAAAACTAACCGGATAGCTTTGAAATGTCAGAAACTGAAAAAAGAACAGGGTGTAATTACGCAGCATTGGATAGAAAAAAAATATGAAACAATAGCTAGTCAAGATGACTCAAATACAAAACAAATATTTCCTCTGCTGCTGACCTTTTGAATTTCTACACCCCAAATTACATTTGTCAACCCCTCAATTTGCTAAAAATGTGGCAAATGTTCATGATGATTAAACCTTATCAGAGACGAATAAAATAGGTCTCACTCTTGCATTGATCCCTGTGAAACACAAACTGTGCTGGTACATTTAATTAAATTTGCCCTTTGTGTCAGAGAGTTGATAAACCGCTCTACTCTGCAAATTAATCATTGTCAGCAAAAGACTTGAAACACAATCCTGTTTTGAATAAAACATCCTATTTAGAAAAACTAAACTTCTATGTGGATTTTGGTGAATGCACGTTCCCATGATCAGATCAATCATTATTTAAACTACTATCTATTGAACTTGACATGTCATTTTGTCAAAGGAGGGCTAGTCAATTCTTGAGTGGACTAGAGATTGTAAGGAATTCACCTCAACTCCCAGTCACAACAGAAATCACAATCACAAATTGATGACACTAAATTAAATTAACACAACAGAGCTCAGTAAAGTATGAAAAGTGTTTTTATTAAAAACCCTGAGCAGATTTTTTGTGGCCTGATTTAATTAATGAAGCAGACTGTTACCAAATGATTTATATTATTACATTTATTGAAGTCAAGACAGTAATTTTGAACTGCTGTTTGATAGTTCAATGCCATGAACTGCCATTTTACAGTGTAAATATCCTGAGCTTAACCTAAAATTCCACATATACAGTATAACTATGTATACAGTATAATACAGTACAACTTTTCTTCCATGTGATGAGTTCAAAGATGGTCAGTTAGACATAGATATGTACATGTACTGTAGATGCCTTTTTTAAAGAGCTTTTAATTCCTTACACTGGATATCAAAAGCCTATTATTAATTAGTCTTATTTCAAATGTGCCTTTTGTGTACGCTAATCCAAATTAATTAAATCATGTCAGACCTTTTTTTTTCTTTATCTCTAATTTCTCTAATGGCCCCAGCATAAGTTATTTATATATGTGATGTCACTATTTGCTCAATGTTCCAGAATGTAATATTGATGCCACAGGTCTGACCCGCAGCTACCCGGAAACACCACACTGCCTGCTAATTATGTAGCTAATTTCAGGTTTTGCCTGGTCAATGTAAAATTATTTATGTAAACAACTACCGGCAATAATACATGTTAAACATCGTATAAAAAGACCACGTCCTCAATAATTCAGAGACCACCCTGCGGTTAACATGATCTGTAGCTAGCCACCTTGTTTCAATTGATCAACTACTGGCTAAAAGCTTGTATTTGCACTTGCACTAGGATACATTGTATGCTTCTTCCAGTTTAGCTCATTTATTGTAATTGGACAGTAAATGTAGGTGAGAGCCCTATGATGTGACACTATTCTGGGAAGTCTTTAAATAATCTTAAATAATCTTCAGCTTATGACTGCTTCATGATGTCTTCATAAGCACTAAATAAAAATATATATATATATATATCTCATGCTTTATAAAGAGTTCAATAGCATGACTTATTCAGAGCAACTTACAGTAAATACAGCGACATTCACCCTGGAAAAAAAATTAAGAAACCAGTTGAATGTTTGCAATAATATTTAGTTTTGCAGACAAAAGGTTATTTTATTAGAAACTCTGTTGACTTATGTTTTTTCATGATTCAAAGATAGCTGTAAACCTTTCAACTTATGTATATTGATGGGTTGGTGGGGACGCGAAACGTGTGTATGTGCTTTAGAGTCAACATGATTTCAAGGAGTCCTAACGTACCGAAGACAACCTAGCCAAAAGCCATGTATTTCTTTACCACGCTGAAGTCCAGGGCGTGAAAACCATCTGTTATAATGGTGCCAACCTTTAGAGTGAGTGGTTGAAAGTGTGGGTGAAATGATATGATAGATAGTCTATCACCAGATGATATGCAGCGCTAGAATGCGGTGCGTGTTTATGTATCAAGGAGCATTCAGTCCCAGAAGAAAGCCGCTTCCAATTGTAGAGGACTATTATCATTGGGTAGCACTGTTTTAACATGAGTGTATGCCTTGTGCCTGAGGATAGCGCTTAGTCATGCTGTATTGGCCATACTATCTTCTGTAGTCTTATTGCTTAATTACTTCTTTTAGCTGATTATTTGGTTCCAAAATAACTTAAAATCATTGTTCCATAGAGTATAAGGGGTGGTCCCAAAGAATGAAACCTCTATCCTGGCATTGCATGATACTACAATGTCAAGCATCAGTTGAATACCATTTATAAGCTTTAAGTAGTGTTTTATACCCCATTTAGGAAGCACAGGTTTATGTCCATTTTGACACAGTGGGTTATGTGAGTTTTTAAATTGGTGTTAATGCCATGTTTACAAAACCTTTATTAAGCATACTTTGAGGGACTTGCCATCAACAGTCTCAATTTTACCTCAAAAATTCTGGTGGGGCTCATCCAACGAAATACATCCAGAAAACAGAAACTGTATACACATTTATGCATCACTCATTTCAAACCAAAGGCGCATTGCCACGTCATTCCACGCGAAATATTGGAAGCACTGTCTCATTGCCGTAACATGGTCTACGCAGTCAGAGCAAACAAACGGTTGGAATGTTGTTTTTCATCATAATATTTGCATGTTTTGCCACTATGCAGGCCTCTGCTACGCAAATTTGAGGTGCCCCAACAATGTCAACTCAAGGCTAGCTACGCTAACAACAGTACCATACCTTGCTTTTCCTCAGGGAGAACTGTGGAGTTTGTTTTCCCAACATGGAAATCAAGCTGTCTATCATTGACCATCCCGACAAGGTACAATCTAACATTTTAAACATGTGTTGTAATCTTTTTTTTACACTAATATTTTTTGAGTGTTTTAAATGTGAGGTATTAATAAACAACAAGCAATTCTGTTTATCAACATATACATTTGTCCATGAATGTATGCCCATATACGTAAACACAAGCAGTAGGCTATAACTCCAAATAGCATTTAGCTCAAAAGGAAGGTAGGCTCCTGCCTGAGACAATAGACAGAGAGGGCACTTATGAAACAGGGCTACATAATTTAACCAATGATAGCCTATCTACAGAATGTCATGAGACTTTATTCTCTCTTTCCATGCAGCTTCAAAATGCATGGTGCAATGTCTGGATGCCGGAATATTTAATATGCGAAACGTGAGGTTAACCGCAGCTTAACAAGAGTTTGGCATTCAGGTGCAAACGTCTGTTTAAAGTTATATGAGAAATCATTTGGACATTAGCTTGACAGAGACAAGTCAAGAAATAGGTATTACTCGCAGGACCTTACAGTTTTTTCCAATTTCTAACACACAAAATGCTAAATTTGGCTCATCGTGTCAAAACTCAACACACAAGAATTCTTTACACAACACTTGGAGATTAACATCTAACTGCCATTTCAAAACTGCCATTCTGAAATCAAAACTTAACACTCTGACTTCAAAAGGCCCTCTTCAGATTGATAGTTAACACACATGCACATGAACAATAAACAGACACAACACACTGGTCAACTTTACTCAAGACACTTCTGTCATTTGTAGGTTTTAAACCATCTTTATTCCCGCAACTCAGTGATACATTGTACAGGTAGCACATCAACTTCCATTACAAGTCAGGGATCACTCCGTCGATTGGGGTAGGGCCACGTCACCTCGTCCACACCACAGGCGATGTTCTCCCTCGCCAGAAAATATCCCCGGGCGTGGCGTATCCACCCGTGGATCGACCCCATCTCAATGTCTCCGCATGCCTCCTCCATTGCTCACAGGAGCGGCACGAGTGCATGTGGTAGGCGGTCATAGACCTTCCACCACCATGCCGAAAATAATTCCTCTATCAGGTTGAGGAACAGGGAATAAGGGGGCAGGTACAGCCCCATCAAAAGGTTGAGGTTGGCGAACCAGTCCCGGACCAGAGCAGCCCGGTGAAAACTGACATTATCCCAGATGACAACGAACATGTGCTGCCCTGGTCGGTCCTATGTGACCGTGCCATGTAGTGCATGCAGAAATGTCAGTATGTGTGCAGTGTTGTAGGGACCCAGGGTGGCATGGTGATGGAGGACCCCCTGACCACTAATGGCGGCACACATGGTGACGTTACCCCCGCACTGCCCGGTGACATTCTCGATGGCCCTTTGGCCGATTATGTTTCAGTCCCGATTTTTACCAGTCTCTTCCTCTATCTCCTCTCCCTCTTCCCCTGTCTGTTCCTCGTTCTCCTCTCCCTCTTCCCGTCTCTTCCTCATCTTCTCCTTCCCCTTGGTCCTTCAGCCTCCATATTCACGTTTGTCTCACGACAGGTGCTCATACCTGAATTATATGTAGCTACAGTGCCTTGCGAAAGTTTTCGGCCCCCTTGAACATTTCGACCTTTTGCCACATTTCAGGCTTCAAACATAAAGATATGAAACTGTAATTTTTTGTGAAGAATCAACAACAAGTGGGACACAATCATGATGTGGAACAAAATTTATTGGATATTTCAAACTTTTTTAACAAATAAACTGACAAATTAGGCAAG
The DNA here is from genome assembly GCA_016801145.1 of Umbra pygmaea. Classification (NCBI taxonomy): domain Eukaryota; kingdom Metazoa; phylum Chordata; class Actinopteri; order Esociformes; family Umbridae; genus Umbra; species Umbra pygmaea. The sequence goes on from JACXGM010004963.1 coordinate 11,334, forward strand.
CAAAATTATTCAGCCCCTTGACTTTCAGTGCAGCAAACTCTCTCCAGAAGTTTAGTGAGGATCTCTGAATGATCCAATGTTGACATAAATCACAAATGATGATAAATAGAATCCACCTGTGTGTAATCAAGTCTCCGTATAAATGCACCTGCTCTGTGATAGTCTCAGAGGTCCATTGAAAGCACAGAGAGCATCATGAAGAACTAGGAACACACCAAGCAGGTCCGAGATACTGTTGTGGAGAAGTTTAAAGCTGGATTTGGATACAAAAAGATTTCCCAAGCTTTAAAACATCCCAAGGAGCACTGTTCAAGCAATAATATTGAAATGGAAGGAGTATCAGACCACTGCAAATCTACCAAGACCCGGCCGTCCCTCTAAACTTTCAGCTCCTACAAGGAGAAGACTGATCAGAGATGCAGCCAAGAGGCCCATGATCACTCTGGATGAACTGCAGAGATCTACAGCTGAGGTGGGCGAGTCTGACCATAGGACAACAATCGGTCATATACTGCACAAATCTGGCCTTGATGGAAGAGTGGCAAGAAGAAAGACATTTCTGAAAGATATCCATAAAAAGTGTTGTTTAAAGTTTGCCACAAGCCACCTGGGAGACACACCAAACATGTGGAAGAAGGTGCTTTGGTCAGATGAAACCAAAATCGAATTTTTGGCAACAATGCAAAATGTTATGTTTGGCGTAACACACCATCCCCACTGTCAAACATGGTGGTGGCAGCATCATGGTTTGGGCCTGCTTTTCTTCAGCAGGGACAGGGAAGATGGCTAAAATTGATGGGAAGATGGATGGAGCCAAATACTGAACCATTCTGGAATAAAACCTGATGGAGTCTGCAAAAGACCTGAGACTGGGATGGAGATTTTTCTTCCAACAAGACAATGATCCAAAACATAAAATAAAATCTACAATGGAATGGTTCACAAATAAACATATCCAGGTGTTAGAATGGCCAAGTCAAAGTCCAGACCTGAATCTAATCGAGAATCTGTGGAAAGAACTGAAAACTGCTGTTCACAAACGCTCTCCATCCAACCTCACTGAGCTCGAGCTGTTTTGCAAGGAGGAATGGGCATTCACTTTTAGTGTTTTAGCAATCGGGAAAAACAGTCATGTGTACTGATAAACATCTTGGCCAGGGTTCGAAATGAGGGGCATCTGGGGGGGTATGGGTCACTCCATAAGTCATTAGAAACCACCCATAATTTTTATATATATAATGATTGTGAAAATCACACAGTAGGTCTCTAGAGACACTTTATCATTTAAGGCAGTAATTCATTTATTTCTCAGCGTGAGGCAGCGATCAGGGCAGCTCCTATTTAGCGTTACAGATTGTCGTCGTTCTGCTCGCGCACACACATAGCTGAACATGCAAAACCAAAACCCCACACAGACAATTGTCTATTAAAATCCTGTGAGTGCTTTTATTATGTTGATCTCTCCATGCACCAAACACTACTACAGTAGTAGTAGCCCAACCAATGAAAACCATTATCCCTCCACCATTAGTAGGGGTGTCCTCAAAGATATGCCTACAGTATATTGTGTAGGAAGGTCATCTTCAGAATTTTTTATAATGGCATTTTAGGGGACACCCCAAGAGTTCTAAGTGCTTTCAAACCCTGAACTTGGTCTTAATTGGACATGCACTCTTGCACTTTACACCCGGCACAGCCAGAAGAAGAATGGCCACCCTACGGAGCCTGGATCCTCTCTAGGTCTCTTCCTTACAAGCAAATTACTGGGGAGTTTTTCCTAGCCACTGTGCTTTAATTTCAATTTCATATTGTTGCTTGCTCTTTGGGGTTCCTGGCTGGGTATCTGCATCATAAATTACATTTGATTGATTGAATATGAGGTATCATGTATGCCTTCAATGCTGAACCCTATTTCCATTTGGCTATACAATATGATAATATGTTTGGTATGCATGGCTTCCTTTAACCTTATGGGGCAAAACTGATTTAAATATGTTTAAAAGAGAGGAAAATTACTTTTCGACCAAGATCATGGACTAGGCTTAACCTATATCCATTATTTTCTTAATGGATAGATTGATTCTACCTGAACGGGAGTTTATAGGGGTCTACTGTGGTTTCATTCAAGTGCAGTCATTTTTTTTAAGCTTTTTTATTTTTTTAAATTAAAATCAAGATCTATACTAAATATTTTTAAGACTGTCTTTTTGGGTTCACCATCTTAGAACATTACATTCTGTGACACCATATTTCATGGCAGCTGGAGAGTTGTTTGATGACTGCACTGCATTTATTACCACAATCTTAAAATTTGCATCATAACATCTCCTAAATTCTTGGTTAACTTGACCTACTTTTGAGCCACTTTGCTTGAGACGATCAGGGTGTCTCTTCCATAGACCATATATACTGTATCACTGGACGTAACATGTGACGTCACACGTTGGTTTGTGAAGATCTGATTTGGGTCATCAAATTTGCTGTTACGGGCGCAGACATCTTGTTTGTGTATTTGACGATTTTAGATGAGAGGGAGGAGTAGCTAACTGAAATTAATTGGGATGCTAACAAAAAAAGATATTAAAACAAAATGTAAAACAAAATGTAACGTTACTTACCGGAAAAACTGAACTGCCAACTCCTTTGAGTGTCTTGTCGTACAATTGAATGCCATAGCCACGCCCTAAACGCCCGTTCGCTTTATTGCTGATTTTAAAATCAACAAGACCATCATTCAAAAAATGAACATCATGATAAATTGCAGAAGGCTTAAATCTAGCGATTGAGACCATATACTCATTATGAAAATGTTTGCTGAGGTAATAAATCAAGTGAGAATTGTCTCTCATTCTCATAGACTATTACAGAACCGAGCTCTTTCGCCCCCAGCTGGAATTCAGATAAAATGCAGGTTCTTCCGCATTTTCGTCACTTTGCCAAACTGGATGCTCGCCCTGTGGTCTCTTCTTTCAGGCGTTGTGATTGACACGTGCTTCATTAAGGAAGGGAAAACCTGTTTTATTGATTTTTTTTGCGCCATTTGTGTTTGTGGATTAAAAGTATAGACCCTGAATAAAAGACAAGGTAATTTTTTCATATGTATTTTCAGGGAAAAAAACCTGGCTTGAATTCGGACCTGTACAGTATATTTTGCCCCCACTTAAGGGCGGCAACTTAATTCGGTCATGTAGTCGTTAAACCATTTGTTGTGACCTAATCTTTCCGGTTGGCTGAAAAAGACGGGTGGTGGGAGATGATTACCAAACCAATAAGGGCTATTGCTTTTGTAATGAGTGTCCACAACTTCTTCAAAGACAAAGAGCAGTGTGCGTCACTGAAGGCAAATAGAAAAAGAAATGTGTGTGACTAAAAAACCCTATTCAACATTCAAATCCCTCAAAACACACAAAATCAACATCTCCTTGCCACACCGGTCACAATTTGCATTACTTTCCAATGGAAGTAAGTAATGCCATTTGAAATAAGGAGGGTTCAAAAGAGGAAATAGGTTCAATCACCAAGTCTCCAAACCTGCAATTAAACACCACATCCATGCAATCAAGATATTTGGTTCAATCAAAAATGTTCCCATTTACAATCTAAACAAAATTAAAATAAATATGAAACAAATTGTTAAATGGAATATTAAATATTTTAAACATTGATGGTCTTCTTCCTCGTCCCAAGCAGAACTGCATGGATTCATCTTCCACATGTAATTGTGGTCATAAGCATACTGTACTGTATATTGTACCGTCATGCAGTTTTTCCAGTCTGTTCATTTTACTGCCGCCATGCCAAAGAGAGATAATATAAAACACAAAAATATACATGGTATTAATTTATTAGAGTAGACAAATTAATTGCATTTGCTTTTCATCTAGATAATCTGTCAAAGTTATGACATTGCTGTTTACTTTATTGTGCTTGTTGCGCTATTATCTGCATGCGTGAGAAACACATGCTCATTAGACCTTGTGCCTGTTATTCCGGTCACGACTAGAAGGCATGCTGCTCATGTCAAAGTGACATCGCACTTCGGAGTCAACTAGGCTTTTCACCTGATAGCTAATCAACTAACTACATTAGATAACTACAGTATTGCTGTGGCTGGTAATTATCTTGGGTAGTAGATGAAAATATTATACAGGAGAAAGTTAAAGTGTACTAATGTGTTTAATATGATAGGCAAGTGACGCACACTAACTTGCAAATTAGTTGTATTGCATTTACTCTCCCATTGGAAATGAAAAAGGAGCAGCAGTTTTATAAATATGTTCTAGGCAGCTAACATTTTCTTGATGCAAGAAGTCTAACGTGAAAGAAGTCTAACAGAATTATATGACTTGTATTGGTCCAATTAAAAAGTCTACTTACTGGACCAATATAATGCTGCCTGCTGTCTGCACTGAGTAGGCTAAGTATCAATGTAACTAATGTCAGGGTGACTGAAGCACTTTCCTTTAGTACACCTTTCATTGAAACTATGACATAATAAAACAGTCCTTGAGGATTTTCTATAACAATAGAATCATATAAGACTCTAACTGTTTTTGGATTCTAATTGGGCTTTTCTCATAGGAATTGCACATGAAGCCATCCAGTAATATTTTTTGGTAGAATTGTCTTACAGGATTTTTATAAGGTTGATATGGTTCCAAATGATGACTAGAAAATCCAAAATTAGTAGGGCAAATATGGCGGTTAATCTACATGTTGAGTGTCATGAATTAGTGAGGTGTAGTGTGGAGAAAGGGAGAAAAAAGGCAGGTACTGTAGATGAATGATGATAGTTTACTTGATCTGTATGTTAAATTTACATACGTTTGTACATTTTATGTAACTCAATTCATTTTAAGGATTCGGGTTATTCTGAGTCACTCACTAAACTGACCCGAGTCACTTGAGTCATTATTGCCAAATTATTGCCAAGGAAAGTCAGTTGTAGCCCATTTTCTCTAACCACTAACGTAGTAGGAAGTTCTGTGGATTCACACGGTGCAGACTCACTATTCCAGAGTTTAGTAACAAAAATTTATTTTAAAAAGGCACATGAAAAAAAAACACTTAGCCAGTTATAGGCAATGTCATTAATAGAGGAAGAAACAATAATACAATAAAACAATAATACAACAAAAATAAATACAAAAAGTAAAATATATTAAATACAAAAACAACAATCAAATGGAAAAAACATAAATATAACAATAAAATATATTGAATACAAAAACAACAATCAAATGAACAAACATGCAAAATGTGCAAATAATAAATGCTAAGAAAAACAACATAAATATTTACATTATACTAGTGCTTTTGTTGTGGAATTGCTTTACCCTGACGCGAGGAGAGACTTCACTCACTCGTTTGACACAGATCCACTCATGACAACGTAGCCGGCTGATTTGCGCGATTGACAGATTCACGCAAGAACTCATGAGTCCTTCGCAACTCACGAGTCCTCTGCAACTCGCGAGTCCTCGGCAACTCGCGAGTATTCGGCAACTTGCGAGTCCCATGGTCTGCGAGGCGTGCCAAGCTTGCAGTGTTTCAGACTGGCTGCTCGACCCAATTGCATTTTAATAAACTACATTTATACACCGAACCTACAGTAAGCCTAGCTAGTCTACGTGCAGAACAGTATATATTGTTTTAAACAAGGTAGCCGGCTGATTCAGGCGGTTGACTGACTCACGCAAGAACTCATGTGTAATCGACAACTCACGAGTCCTCCACAACTCACGAGTCCTCCACAACTCACGAGTCCTCCACAACTCACGAGTCCTCCACAACTCACGAGTCCTCCACAACTCCCATGGTCTGCGAGTCTGCAATGTTTCCGGCTGAGTCTGTGGATCATGAAGTTCCAATAACCTGTTTCGGAATGTCGCTCTGCTCACTCGGTTGCTTAAGTTGACTTGTAGAGTTGTGTTTGCCTATGAAATTGTAAGTTATAAAGCTTTTGGCAGCTAAGATGGCTAGGACTAGTAGTAACTAATGTTACAAGAATTTTGGTTGTGGCGCATTTATAATTTTGGATCGAATTTTATTAGGACTCAACTGATCCGGGTTAATGATACTAAAGACTCGTGACTCATGAGTTATTTTAAAGACTTGGGTGAAAGATCTGAGTGAGTCACACAGGTTTAGTATGTAGTAACTACAAATTTGAGCAATCAATCGTACACCCACCCCATGGACAAATTCCCTCCACAGCAACAAACATCCCAGAGGAAACACTGCCGTCATGACAATATATTCGTTTTGAAAATATAGTATATGTTTGAAAATTTGTTTATAGGTGTTGAATTTGCTTGTCTCCAGTACAGTGAATATTTATCTTTACAAAAGCAAATAGGTTTAGAAGCTTTGTGTCATCTTACAGCAAAAGTCTGTGACTGTCGCCATTACAAAACAATTTTTTTGCCCCCACATTTGATATGATATTATAATCAAAATCTACTATAAGTAGAAAAATAATCTACTGTACAGTGTTTCTCATGGCTATTGCAGGCATTCCCTAACTGAGCATCAGGCAGGGAATCCCCAACAAATAGGTCATATATGGTTTAATAGAGGAAGTAACGTTGACAGAGCTGTCAATATAACCAGAGCTAAAGATGTTCTTCATCTAAAGTATTTGCTGAGGGGAGGGGCTGTACAGAGGTTTTTGTAATTTTGGTGGGACTTTAAAAAAAATACAGTTAGTGGCCACCAGGTGAGCACATCCAAATTCATCTGCAGCATTTGACTTGGTTACCTACTGTACGTACTGTACAACAGCGCATGTCCTTATAATTTCAGTTAAAAGTACTGTTTGTAGCACTGTAACAATTGAACTACATTCCTACAAAACAAATGTCCATCTAAACTGCCCTTTTTATTTTTATAATATGTACAAATGTCTACAGTGTCTACAAAGTTAAAACCTAAAAGTAGCTAAAACCAATGACAATGTATGGCCTCGATGGCATAAGTGTTTCTACCTAGTCTTTCCAGCCCAAAATCATATTGAATTACATTCTGAGGGAATGGTTTGCAAAACCGAAATATGTGAAAGATGAACGTATGATAGGGTCAATTACGTTCATAGGGAACTAAATTAAAAAACTAATTACGTAAAATATGAACATATATAGATCATGATGTAGCATGTAAATAGCATATTTTGTGTTAGGGTGGAGATCAGACACGGTGGATGGGCATATAAATCTTTGCAAGTTCAAATCCACATGTAAGCTTTGTGTGTGTTTGTTGTTCTCCATTCCAGTGTTGCAGATTATATATTTTTTAGTAATGTTAACCCTAACCATAATCATAACCTTAACCTCAGGAACCACATGGCTAACCTTAAAGATACTGTAACGTCCGGCCCTGGATGGGCTGCGTATGGACTCTTGATTTTGGTTATTCCCTGTGTTTCCTCCCTTTCTCCCTTGTGTGTTGTGTTTTGGCTCCCCCTTGTGTCTGTTTCATGTATTGTTTTGGTTAGGTTATTTTGTGACGTCACAGTTGTCGTCCCCAGGTGTAGTGTATTTGTCTTTAGGTATTTAGTATTTAGCCCTCATGTTTCCATGTGTACCCTGTCGATCAATGTTCCACTGTTACGTGTTCCCGGTTGTATGTTCTTCCTAGTGGTTGTGTATCTACGCCGTTTAGCCCCTCGTGGAAGTTTTTGTTTATCAAAGTAATTTAGCTATTAAACACTATTGGTTTGCAACTCCTTCGCTCCTGTCTCTATCTTCTACAAAGGACACCGTAACAGATTGATCGACCTAAAGTAACGAGACAGCGAAGAATGCCTCGTCACCGAAAGAAACCGGGACCCCGACAAGCACGCCTTTCCCTGGCTCTCTGTGGATTGGTTGTCGGAGGTGCGCAGCCCATGGAGCGACCTCGCCTGGCTAGCTTGTGGGACCGAGACAGCTCCGACGAGGAGCCGTTCTACCTGGAGGAGTGTTTATACTCGGAGGACGAAGAGGAGGATTCCCCATGGGAGGATGAGAGGATTGAGAGGGAGGACGTGAGAGAAGCCTGGGATAGAAGAAGATCCAGGGTGCTAGCTCACTGGGTAGAACACCTCGTTTTACTAGTGGAGTTCCCCAGGTCCCTGTTAATCCCTCCAGCTCTCCTCGCTCTTCCGTTTACTGTGGCGTTTACTGTGGCGTCTGCATGTTCCCTGTTCTATATCTGGACTGTATTGAAGACTACTTGTTTTGCCCCACGAGGCAGTGTTATTTTGGAGTTTAAATAAAGTATATTGGATTATCTGTACCTTCGCGACTGTCTCTCACTCTTCACAAGGGGAGACGTTACATGTACTTACATTATCCTAAATATTTCCACCAACTTTCAAACCCAGAGAAATTTGTAATATAATTCGAAGACACAGGATGTTTCATTTTGTCTTCTGTCAATGGCAGTCATATAACCTTTGACTGCTCTAGTTGCTCTAAGTTCCAGGGAACCACCAAACATAACGTGATTAAAGTTGTAATATTTTTTATAATACATTACCAGGTAACATTTTTTCTGCCCGAGACTCTAGATTGGAAGGTTGTCATTGACGACAATAACAAATCCCATGATCCCACGCTACTTCCCGACATCATCCAAGTACATCTTTTGCAATTGTTTTGATTGAGAGACTCCTAGCGGCCAAAAACTACATATTGTAGGTTTAACCGTGAATGTTAGAATATCATTTTGAATGCTATGGAATGTTTGGAATGTTGTCGCGATACATGTTACGATCTCGTATTTGTTCCTTTGACTTTGCTATTCGGATATACCCTAATGCACTTTTACCTCTGTTGACAAAGTTTGCCTGCCCAGTGAGTACTCTTTTGGATTTCGGATTTGTACGTTTTTTGCCTGCACCTTGTATCAAACCCTGCCTGTCTCCGTTACTGCCCTAGGATTGTGGATTGTCTCTGTTTTGCCTATACTATAGTGTGTAACTGATTGTTACTGCCTTTGGAACTCTGCCTTATTCTCATTATTAATTAAACCCCCTTCTATTATAATCAGTGTGTGGGATTCGTTACACTGAGATATACAGTCTTTCAAATGGCCGATCCAGGATCAATACCAGTGCGTGACCATTGTATAATTTTGTTTGTATATTTATCAGACACTATGCATTACAGTTTTATTTAGTTTTTTTAGCGATCACTGTTTTCACTTTGGTGCATGTAACGTAAAATGTTTAAAGATGATCATTTGATATGTTTCTTGGAATTTTTACGTAATATGCTAATCAATGTGTATGCTATTTTGATATAAAACCCAATGTCCAAACTCACTCCAAACTTCCAAGTCTGTGAGGATTCAGGGGTTAGGGTTTAGGGGGCACATTGGGATTGGGCTTACTACTAAATACTGGTAGAAGACGTTTCATTCATGAATGATACAATTGAATGAGTCACAAAAAAGTAGTTCAGAATTCAACCGACGTGGCGTGCCTGCGGCAGTTGTGGCAGAACGGGTCATTCCTACGAATAAGCTTAGCTCCCCAATTATCCCCCCTAGAAATATTCCATCTTAATAAAAAATATATATTTTTAATTTCAATGGATAACGTAGCTCTGCTTTTCTAAACGTCTTTTTCTAATTGATGCAGTTTGCTGTAATGATATTCGATTTTTATTTATTGTCTAATGCCCATACACAGGGGCGCTGCTAAGGATTTTGGGCCCCATGAAAAGCATCTTGACAGTGCCCCCAACACAGCTGAGACAGGGCTTCTCTGGGCCCCCTCTTAGTCATGGGCCCCGAGAATCGTCATCGTTTACCCCCCCTTTACAGCGCCCCTGCCCATACAGGACACACTCATTCAGCAATACCTACTTAATGTATTGATTTTGAAAAATATGATAGAAACCCATCCTATAGCTACAACCCTTTGCTTAAAAAAGATTGTGAACGTGCGTTCAATCGTTCAATTAAATGGTGTGCTATTTTTTATTAAGGGGTCTTGCAGGCTCTGGTGTTAGTGTATGAAATTAATGAAATGAATCAAAAGATATGTACGTTCTACTGAACAACTTGAAAAGGTCTAAGTTAGTAAGAAAAATCGAACATCCCACCAAAGAGCAACTTGCCTTGCTGGCCATGTCTTACAGTACATGTTTTATAAATTAATGCCAATTTATATTTGTATTGTTACACATGCAAACTGGTTGTTCAATCGACATCCTATATTTAAACCTGCACTATAAGTTTTTCGAAAACTACAAAATTTTTACAACAATATTTTAGGACTAGTAAACATAAGGCATATTAGATTATTAGAAGAGACTGAGATAATGTGAATTCGAACTGGAGACTTATACTCCAAAAAGAGATTTGCTATACGCGCAGCAGCCGTCGTTTTGACATAAAAATACATGTAGTTTAGAGATGAGATTTTAATTTAAACTTTAGTCACTTGTTTAATTATACACGTGTAAAACCATGGTTTAATTTTTATAACAGACTGAGACAATGGGAATTCAATAGGAGGCTGAACCTTTTAACAAAGCAGATTTTGTTTTGAATGAAGAAAATGTATTTTAGAGACAAAAGGGTAATGCTTCATTTGTTTAGTGCTACAGTACATGTGCTATTCATTAGGGGTGGTATGGTTCACAAAACCCACGGTTCGGTTCGTATCACGGTTTTAGGGTCACGGTTTACGGTCCTTGTTGTTATATTTATTTTAATCTTAACACTCCAGAAATATACTTCAGCATATGATAAATAGCTTAATTATCCACAATTAATTTTACAGTATTAAAAAATAGTTATCATGTATTCATGCACGAACGAACGGAATATGATTTGACGTATTTTTGATACAGCAAGAGGGAAGACGTTGATGATTTCAACAAGCATTTCATTTATTTGGCGGAACAATGAGTGTGTAATGCCATTCACAGGAACTTATGTGCCTTTTTAGCCCATGAAGATTGAAATATTACTGCCGCTCAAAATCTGAACAAAATAAACGGACGTTTGTCGATCTAAAATTAAGACAGATTCATCAACTGTATGGCCTATTTCTTAAATTTTTTTCAGAAACACGTTTCGGTAAACTATTTTAGTAAAATTTGAGATCCTATTCAGAACGAGATGCCATTAGAGTCTGTTTTGAAATTTGGGAGGAGCCAGACCCACGTGACATGTTCTTCCAATCAGCTGCCATGTGTTGCGTTTGTCACACTGACACGCTCATCCCGCTGATCATTTCTGGTAAGTGTTTTAACATAGGTGTTATACATTAGCAGTGTACCGACGAACCGTGCGGTGTACACACGCTCCGAACCAAGACAAGCAAACTGAATGGATCAGATGTTTTTCTATGAACCGTACCACCCCTACTATACAGTATGATAATATCTCACCCAGAATTAACTGATAATTTTTATAGTGAGCAACAGCATTTAGCCCTGTAACATTTCACTGCTGTTTCGGCTACAATATTGCCAATACATAGCAATATCATCCAATTGCAGCCACAAATGGGCGTTCTCGTGCTGGTATGGGTTCCCGTTTTCGCAAACTGGAATGCCCTGGAGCACATTCCATAGCGTTCAAATTAATTACAACATTAACAGTTAAGACTAGGCATGAGGTTACTAACCAACGCAGTCTCACGGCATTTTGTGATATAGTCACTCAATTTTAATCTGCCGTTTTTTTTGTACACGGACACGGTTTTCTCATTTTTTTCGTGTTTTTCAGAACATTTCTTTTTTGTGTCTCTCAGCACGTTTCAAAACGAATGTATTTAAATTGGAAGCATTGCCGGCTCGAGCCTTTTGAGGGCCCTAAGCAGAATTTGATTTGGGGGCCCCCTCCCACCATGCAGAGTCACCTGTGCAATCGATTGGGGGCCCCCTGATGATTAAAAGGTGTTCTTAATATATGTAGCCTGGCGAAATTAACCCGGCACAGGACACAAATCTCTTTTAGGGTCTTTTATTCTGAATAATGAAAATTGGTGTTCCGTAAATATAAGATGAAATAAAATACAAGTCTTAATACTGTTGTGAGCATCAAACCCCTAACACAGATTGTAGCAACTTTAGAGTGCAAAAATAACTATAGTGGTTTCTTTCTAAAACATAAATTACATTCACAATTAACAATTGTAATGTGTACATATCTAACTTGTTTGCAATGCAAGCAAATGTATAGCACTTAACAGTCTACTAACCTGTGCATTTGTCTCAATTACTGTGGTCATGAGGCTAACCTAGACATCTGCGAATCTGTCAACATCTATTGAATACAAACAGTTCTGTTTATAACATTTTGTGATTGATGAGCCATGTTTGTACATTGATATTTTATGCCAACAATCACATGAACATATAAATTTACCTTCTAAAACCCGACAAGTACCGGAAAACACAACGTGTGCACTTGGAAAATTAGACAATATGGCTTTGTGATGTAGTCCACGCGATCTTCCAACATACTCTGCGCCAACAAGTGATGGAGAAACAGACAGTGCCCTTTGGTGGTGTTAGGTCTAAACACGTTTTTCCCACCTGGGTACAATATTTTAGATGGGTTTAACAGCAAGGTTTCAGAGTGGTTAAGGTTAGGGTAAGGGTTTGGTAAGGCTTATGGTTAATGTCATGATACAAAGTAAAAATCACCTGTCTGCATCACGCTGCAATGGAGAACAAAATACACACAAGTGTCAGTTTGGATTTGAACTCACGAACACGATTCGTTGATGAAACGCTACCAGGAATGCCAAATGGGTTTTCTTGTGTCATAACGGGAACGCCCAAGCCAAATCAAATCAAATTTATTTATAAAGCCCTTTTTACAACAGCAGTTGTCACAAAGTGCTTTGACAGACACCCGGCCCAAAAGCAAGCAACATAAGTAATGCACAGTGGCTAGGAAAAACTCCCCAGTAGTAGGGACCTGGGAAGAAACCTAGAGAGAGGCCAGACTCAAGGGGGTGGCCAATCCTCTTCTGGCTGTACCGGGTGGGGAATCTGAAAGTACACAGCCCATTTTAATAAGGTCAATCAGTGTTCAATTATTGTCCAGCAATGAAGATATGATGGGTGGACTGTGACCATAGTCTTTATGTAGCATCAATACAGTTCGGTGGTCTTGCGAAGGAAGACCGTGAAGCCGCCTGGATATGAAAGCTGGCGTCATCGGGTGGAAACGGGATCATCAACCAAATACAAAAAGTCGTATAAGATTTCTATAGTTTGTCCCAATTAACTATAAGCATCCTTCACAATGTTTTAAGTTCTCAATGATATTACAAAAATATTCTTCTTTAATAATACAATAGTAATCCTATAATTCTGTTTCATAAAGGTGGCTTCCCCAGTGATTTTACTCAGGCAACATCCCTGAATGCGTGTGATAGCCGTCATTTCTTTTGTTTTGTAAAGCTTTGTGGACTGCATGTTTCTATGCAGTGCTGTGAGTGACATCTATTTTGGTATAATAATAACTGATGACGTTAAGTAGGTTTGGTGTGTGAGCAGGAGGTCACACTAATTTTGGGATGTAGAGTTTCCCCGATTAAGATGTGTATTTCTGATAAAAGATTATCTCCCCGTCTCTCTCCCTCAGAATAAACCTGTTAGTGACAAAGGCATATTGTGTAGTTATATAATAGGCCTATCAATGATATAGACACATTGTGTAGTTATTTATTGGCCTACATTTTTGTTAATCATTGGACAAAACTGCATATTTATCAAATGTGTTTTTTAAGTTGTAGTTGGGCAACATATGCCTCTTCTTAATATGCAAGCTTGTTTGTCAAGGGAAAGTGTTGGTGTTTTTTGGAAACATATTCATACATTTCTTTAATATGTCAGGCATTTTCCTGGATTTCTTGAGGATACTTTCTTGGCCCAGCCACATTTTATCATGCCAAGCCAAATGGGTATTTCTGCGTAACCCTGTTTCTGATTGAAAAAATGTTTATAGAACCCTCATCTCTCATCTTCAACTGCTTATCTGGGTTCAGGTCACGGGGGCAGCAGCTCTAGCAGGAGACCCCAAACGTCCCTTACCCTGGCCACATTAACTAGCTCTGACTAGGGGATTCTATAAACATAGGCGTTCCCAGGCCAGTGTGTAGATATAATCTTTCCACCTAGTCCTGAGTCTTCCCCAAGGCCTCTTCCTAGCTGGACGTGCCTGGAACACCTCCCTAGGGAGGTGCCCAGGGGGCATCCTTACCTTCTTTCTACGTGAAGAAGCAGTGGCTCTACTGCTTAAGGACTGGTGCCATAGGC
>JACXGM010004963.1:25703-36483 GCA_016801145.1 Umbra pygmaea
TGCCAGAGGCTTGAGGACTGGTGCCAGAGGCTTGAGGACTGGTGCCAGAGGCTTGAGGACTGTTGCCAGAGGGTTGAGGACTGTTGCCAGAGGGTTGAGGACTGTTGCCAGAGGGTTGAGGACTGGTGCCAGAGGGTTGAGGATTGGGGCATGAGGTTTGAGGATTGGGGCATGAGATTTGTGGACTAGTGTCTGAAGCTTGTGGATTAGGGTCAGAGACTTGAGGACTGGGGATTGTCACTAAGGAGTTTGGCCTAGGAATTGGAAGCTTGAAGGACCCAACTCTAGGAAAAGGAGCCCTGACATGTGACTGAAATAACCTAGCCTGCGGTAGAGGGGCACTGGCCTGGACTGGAGATGGGACCACAGAAGATGGGACCACCAGAGATGGGACCAACAGACACTGGACGAGGGGTTTTGGCTGGAGAGGGAGAAAGGTAGCTTCCAGGGCAGAGAGTAGGTGTGGAAACCGGGCAAGCAACCGGCAAAGTTGGAAGCCAACAGCTTCTGTCTTGAGGTCCCCAGATGTGCCCGCCAAGCAAAAAAAGCTCTTGTGAGTTCCATTTTCTCCTCTTGTGTACAGTGTGTGAGATCCACCCAGATTATATAATCATTGAAGACCTCCCGATCCACTCATATGGTCTCCTTTATGTATTCTTGGGAAGCTGCGGGGGGACAGCCATTTTGGGAAGCTGCAGGAGGCAGCCATCTTGGGAAGCTGTGGGAGGGAGCCATCTTGGTGAGCTGCTGGGAGGCAGCTGCCTTGGGGAGGTTCTGGGAGGCAGCCGCCTTGGCGAGACACTGGGAGGCAGCCGCCTTGGGGAGGTTCTGGGAGGCAGCCACCTTGGGGAGGTGCTGGGAGGCAGCCGCCTTGGGGAGGTTCTGGGAGGCAGCCGCCTTGGGGAGGTGCTGGGAGGCAGCCTTCTTGGGGAGGTGCTGGGAGGCAGCCGTCTTGGGGAGTGCTGGGAGGCAGCCGTCTTGGGGAGGTGCTGGGAGGCAGCCGCCTTGGGGAGGTGCTGGGAGGCAGCCGCCTTGGGGAGGTGCTGGGAGGCAGCCGCCTTGGGGAGGTGCTGGGAGGCAGCCGCCTTGGGGAGGTGCTGGGAGGCAGCAATTTTGGGGAGCTGCAGGGCGGTAACCATCTTGAGCTGCGGGGTGGATCTGACTGAGCTTCCTCATTCCTCAAATGGCTTGAGGCGCATGCCAGCCAGTTGAGCCTCCTTAACACAATGTTGAAAGCTCTCCCCAAACAATGGACAATCTTCCCGGAGCCAAGCCAACCTTCTAGGATCCTTCTGTTCCATACTTCTATCGGCTCCGCTGCTTCCATTTTACAGGCAATGTATTCTGTAATGATTCTCAGGATATCCCCGAAGGGAAGGACTCAATAGTTCAGTACTTTTGAAGTTCCAAAGAGCACAATTCCCATAAATAGTAAGGTAAAAGCATGGTAGGTATACTGCAGAAAGGCATGCATACAATACCAGACAAATGGATGGTCAGTTGGCAGGCAGAGTTTGGCAACACGGTAGGATATCAGGGCAAAGGTACAGAAGGTATTATCCAAAACAAGGTCCAAAGACAAAACAGGTCCAGGTAATCACAGGGCAAAAGTACAAAAGGTAATCCAAAAAACAAGGTCTCAGGGCATACAAGCACAAAGAAACATGCTAGAACCTAAGCAAGACTAAACTCAAAAATGAAAACAAAACAGAACACAACACAGGATACAGTGACATCATTACATCACCTGCAAATCCCTTACAGAAAAAACACATGAATTTCACATGTGGACACATGGATTTTATGTGAAGTTAATGTGACACCATGTATTGTTAATATTTCAACATGTGAAATTCATGTGGTTTTTCTGTAAGGGATTGAAATCATACTTTGTCGTACAAAGGAAACCCATATAAAATCCTGTACGTTAGGGAAGCAACACTCAACTAATTGTCCCCTTTAATATTTTGTATTCCTACCTGCACTACAACAACTTTTTCTGTGAAATGAACTGGTCGTACATGCTTAACCAAATTAGGGGTTTAGTCTACATTGAGATGTTAGGGCTTTGGAAAAAGAAAGTTTATGTATATGGCTCATTTCATATTGATATATACAGTTATCAACAAGAATGGTAATTAAAACAAGCTGTTTGATTTCACACACAGGTACTAAAGGAATACTAGCAGATCTGTGTTGTGCCCTGTGAGGATGTACACCTGTTTTCGGGGCTTTGAGTTATTCAGACTGTTTTCACCAGCCAAATTCTCTCATTAATTGCAATCCAGTGCAAGCCTTTAACCTACTGGGGTGGACTCTTGCAGTTCTTTTGAATCTCATTAAACCTCTTTATTTGTGTACTGTGTCCTAGCATAGAGAGGCTGTGTGTGGGCTATACTCTACTTGGACCCTTCTCATTTTGCCTAATTTTACACAAACAATGCAAATTATTTTATTTACCATATATTTAATTGCTAAACGTAATAAATTTATTACACATTGTTTCCAAAACAGGAAACTGGACCTTGTCCATTTCGATCCGTCAGACATAATTTTAGGTGCATGTTAATTTAAAGTGGGTCCTAAGAAGCCCATGGGGAAAGCTAAGCTACAGGAAAAATGATTAAGAGGATGTAAAATGTATCTTTTTATCTACCTTCTAGGAGAGAACACACTAGGATGGGCCCTGCACTGAGGATGCAGGGGGAACCACGGCGCCGTTTTGGCCATTACTTGCCTGCCGAGTGCCAGTCTTCGCCAACAAATTTTGTGATAGGAAGGTGAGTAATAATTTTTTGATTTGGCATATCTATTGACGTCACCTATTAATCAGACTGCAGTAACAAGCAGTGAACAAGATGTTAATGTCAACTGTGCTAGATTACTACTCTAGATAAGAGTGTCAGCTAAGTCTACTTAAATGTCAGATGTATTGTAAATAATTACAGAGCAGTTAAACATAGTTATTTCCCATTGAGGGTAATCAAACATTACTTGCTACAGTCCAGGAGCGATAAAGAGAAATTCTCAGGAATGATCTCAATACAATGTGGCTGGACTCTTGGAATTACAAGGTGAAACAGTACCATCCCTTGCAAAGCTGGCTAGAAAGTGGCAATCGATAGGGACTGTTAAGAGTCGGAAGCCTCTCATAGATCAAATGGCAAATTCAGGTGAGAGACAGACTTAAAAGGTTTTAGGACTCAGTCAAAACGGTATAAAATCAATTTGCAGTGGCTGGAAGATGATATTTCCGACTACATTTCCAGCTGTAATGCAGTTACAGGCTTTGCAAGGTAGGTGGTGGGTGCCAAATTACAATGGCCACCAGGGCAGGATGTTATAAAGTGATCATGCCATTACCTTAATGATCATGGGACATCCAACATAAATCAGTGTTCCAACATTAGATTAGGATCCCTCCCAATAGTCTTTCTGGAAGCCATCTGTGTAGCAGAGTAAGAGAGGCCTTCTGCACGTGAAACAGTGAAGTCCAGAGAAGACAAACAGGCGTATTGTTTTGGGTTTTCAGCACTCCAATTAAATTGCACTAAGCTTCCGGATTCTTCAAATGTGTGTTACACCTGCTGATATAATGAATGGATATGGTGCCTGCAGAAACACACTACCTCAGTATTTGTTCACATTCTACATGCCTAACCCAAACAAATGCACCCTCTGAGCATGCCCACAGAAGAGCAGACATCACACCTTTCGTTACCTCATTTGTGAAATTCTCTAGTACAGAGGTTCATTAATGATTCTTTCTGGGCTTAATTGTGGTTTATTAGCAGTGTTCAAATTGTTGAAATGTAGGATCTGGCTCGCGACTGTCTGTCCAACATTGGGAGCCTGCCGCATTGTAGCATCCCTGCCAGAAGTCCACTGGCATGTTCAGACACTCAGACTCCACATGTGTAAAGTGTCTGAACAATTAGCTCACAGTGTATGAAACACTCAGCCATTTTGTTCTAAAACCAAAGGGTGGTTAGAGATTGAATAATGCAGAACAAACTTTGATTAGAGGCTAAACTAAGCAGCAGCAGCAGCCTCTCCTACTTTCATCCATCCCTTATTTACTCTGCCTGTTTCTCATTCCCCCTTTTTTCATCCGTTCTCTTACTTCATCCTGTCCAGTACTGAGAGGCAGTAACTTAGACTACTGTGCCATTCAGAAGCCCATCTGTTTAATTTTTTTATATTGGAATTATTCATGAAAGAAAAATGTTAAACAGATGTTACATGTCAGTGGTTAAATAACACCATAAGCAATACATTTTTAAGTCTGGAACATTCATGATGATTCACAATTTAGCAAGATGGTTTTGTGGCCTAATTCTCCAGCCATTTAATAACACAACATATAGTTTAAGGACATTCATAAATCAACTGATGATATTCTTCCTGTTAAACCTACTTTAGAGTTTCAGCAAGGTTTTGGAGAATGATGAAATTATTTGTCAACCCAGATGAAAAAAGCAACAATAAAAGTATAATATAAAATAATAATAGAAGCTCACATCACCAATACTAAAAACAATGATGATGCAAAGTACATTAATAATGTAATGGTGGGTGTGCATATGTATTTGTGCTTATGTGTGAGTGGACAAATCAGTGCATGTTTGCCTAGTGGAGCATATCAGTCAGTGGAGGCTGGTGACTTAAAAAGTTGAGGAGGACAGGAGACTCGCGGCTTAGTTGTCGACCATGCAGACAGCCAAGGACTTAGGAATTATGTTCAACTGAAACATTTAGGCAAGCCAAGGCAAGTTTATTTATATAGCACATTTCATACACAATGGCAATTTAATTTAACATGAACAGGAAAACATAAAAAATTTAAACAGATTAAGGATAAAATTAAAGCAATTAAAATGAAAAATAAAACAATTAGAAATTAGTACAGTTTAAGAAATTAAAGAGACTGAACGAACCATATAAAATATAGTGCTATCAATTCGGACTTAGCACAGTGTTCATTCAGTAAATGCGTAGCTAAATAGATGTGTTTTGAGTCTGGATTTAAAGGTGACTACTGTTGAAGCACATCTGATCTCTTCTGGGAGCTGGATCCAGCTGCGGCTGGCATAGTAGCTAAAAGCAGGTTCTCTGCGTTTTGAGTAAATCCTTGGTAACTCTAGCTAATGTAATTATAATGATACGAGCAGGGCCGGCCCTAGGTATAAGCGAACTAAGCGGCTGCTTGGGGCCTCCTGGCCACCAGGGGGCCCCCAATCGAGTGCACAGGTTACTCCGCATGGTAGGAGGGGGCCCCCAAATCAAATTCTGCTTAGGGCCGCCAAAAGGCTTGGGCCGGCACTGGATATGAGTGGTCTGTTGGGTTTATATTCAATGAGCATATCTGCAATGTATTGAGTTCCTAGGCCATTGAGTGATTTATATACCAGTAATATTACTGGTTTATTGAAAGCATTTATCAGTAAAATCCACTATGGAATGGGTTGTTTGTATTGGGTGCAACACTATGCAAGCAATGCCCTTCATAGATAAGTGGTGTTAAAAAACAACTCCACACTTTTCCTCAGAATAGGACAGGCTTCAGTCTATAGACAGTTAGATTTAACAGTCATGCTGTCATATAGAAAAGAGAGAAGACTACTTACAATGTTAAGAAGGGAAGAATAACATCAGGGTCATTATTTATGGATGGTGTTGATAGTGAGTGAAGTAAGGAGGGTGGATGACCAGGGGGTTCAGGATGCCAGGGGTGAGGAAAGGAGGGTGGATGACCAGGTGGTTCAGTTCAGAATACCATTGGTGAGGTTAGGAGGGTGGATTAGTGGTTCAAGGGGGCAGAGTTTGAGCAGGGAGAAATCACTGTTGAAAACTAAATTTAAATTAATTTCAAAACATGCTGCTAACCATTATAGTGGGGCCAATATTTATGGCTGAGACATACATGTACCTTATTTTTAGACTTTAGTATTGCAATTATATTTTTCATATTAATGTACTGGCTTTATTGTGTATAATATGATGTGTTTAAGTATTGTCATGTAAAACCTGAGGGTATGTGGTCACAAAAGTCAACATTGTTCCATACTGAATATCAAATTATAGTTAATCTGGTGAATAATTCTACAGCTATATTCAGTACACAGGGAACAATGGAGGCAAGTGATATAATCCCTGGTCAAGTTTTATGCTAATAACATGTCATCATCAACATTGTCTATTGTTAAAGACTGCACATATTTTTCCATGCAGAAAATAATGCGCAGTTTCAGGCCTGAAGTCTGTGTTGGGTATGTTTAGATTAATTTACATGTGCCACTATGTACTTTCATCACATTAACATCATGTAAATATCCTAAATATTGATCATTGGTGCACACAACACATTAGCTACTTGTAAAATGTTAGCCAGCTAGAGAGTACTTTTTTGCTAGCTATTGTTTTGATCCATCTACAGTGTAACTATAGCTATTTTGTTGTATACATCTCACACCAGGGATGTGTTGGAACTCTACCTGCCCACTCCCTTTAACAACAGAGGTTTTTAAAGCTCATTCGCACTACAAATATGATCTCTGCTTGTGCTGGGTGCAAGTGTGCAGCACGAAACAGCCTAACATAAAAGTTTTATTTTTGCAATTCACTTTTTTATATTACATATTTTGGGGGCTTTTTAAAACTTTTTTGGTGCCATAAGGAACCAAATATATGCCTGTACTTGTAATGTTACCAACTCTGCAGTTCCACATCACATAAAGCTCAGTTCATCCTCTGATATTTTGATTGAATGAAAAACATGTCAGTTCATATTTTAACAAATCAGATCGATTGGCTTGCAGAAACTCTATGAACCTCTTTATATGAGACCCTATACAGTCCTTGTCTGACGGACCAACATGATCTCACAGAATTCAGTGAAATTAACATGGCAGTTATAACATGTTATAACACATAACATGTGTTGTAATGTTTAAGGTTAGGATTAGAAGAAAAGAATACATGATATTAAGTGGTACCAACACATGTGTTGTAATGTTTAAGGTTAGGATTAGAATAAGGGAATACATGATATTAAGTGCTACCAACACATGTGTTGTAATGTTTAAGGTTAGGATTAGAAGAAGGGAATACATGATATTAAGTGCTACCAACACATGTGTTGTAATGTTTAAGGTTAGGATTAGTAGAAGGGAATACATGATATTAAGTGCTACCAAGACATGTGTTGTAATGTTTAAAGTTAGGATTAGAAGAAGGGAATACATGATATTAAGTGCTACCAACACATGTGTTGTAATGTTTAAGGTTAGGATTAGGAGAAGGGAATACATGATATTAAGTGGTAGAAAACACATGTGTTGTAATGCTTAAGGTTAGGATTAGGAGATGGTAAGGGCACACTGCATAAACGTTTGACTCCACCCACATTGAGGCACACCCCACTATTCTGTGAAACTGCCATAGATTTAGGGGGCCATGTTAATTTCACAGAATTCTGTGAGATCAGGTTGGACCGACGTAGGTGAATGAACAGAACTTAGATGCGTTGTGAATTGTCCCTTCAAAATGTCGTGAATGAAAGAGATTGAGGTGTGCTACTTTCTGCTCAGGGAAGCTTCAGTGTGCTTTGTGAAAACATCTAACTTCTTAAACCTAATGGTCATGTTATAATAGCATGCTGCCAATCCAGGTTATACACCTCGGAATGAATGTCAATCTTCTTTATTGCCTCCCACGCTCGTTGCAGTGTATGGATGCAGTACGTATGTCACATGGCTTTAAAGCTTCACTGCTCTAGAAGCTGTTCAAGTCAGAGACACATTTTTCCATGATATTGTTACATGTAAGATCACGAACATAGAGGGCCTACCAGTTTAGAATGCGGGATGTGTGTTCTTACATCTTAGAAATTTTTTCAAGGGAGGTCATATATTACCCTTTGTTGATCAAAGGAGGCAAAAGCGCTTTCAAGGTATAGATCCCCTGGTGTGGATTCCCACATACCCTTGGTGATCAAAATTGGTAGAGTTGTCCCAGATGTACTGTAATGCTTGTTTTATGAAAGTTAGCTTTACATAGTGATGAGTATAGTTTTTTAAGTTCAATCCCCCAGTATTATAATGTAGCTTTTTTTTATTTTACTTTTTCAGAGAAAATATTCTAAAATTGATGTTCTAACCAAACCAGTCTTCTGTCATTTTAATCTAATTCTATTTGATTTCAGTCAATTTCTTTGTCTAAGTAAAGGCTATATAAATATTTACAAATAATGTTTTTGTTTAGTGTTGTTGGCATACTGGACTGATTATTAATTACATCGATGAGAATGAGAGACATTTTACTTACTTGTTTGTTTTTGGTATTGTAAATATTTATTTCTGTGTGATGGGAAAATGGCTTGATGACTAAATCTAAAATATTAGCAACAATCCCGACTTGTGGCACATGGACTCTTATATAAAAGTTTACTGGGCCCTACTACTTCCTGATCCCTGCATTTCCTTTTTGGGTATGAAAAATTTGACAACAGCACAAGATCAGGTAAAAATGATTATTTTTTGCACATTTGGAAGTGGAGAAACATTTATTCCAAGTCTCACTGTTGATGTGATGAAATTCACGCAAGTTGGACCAGCCTGTGATTTCAATTGTTTACTTAGATTTTTGGTGTGAGTTTGAATCCAGCCTTCAATTAGTAGGTAATTTTGGTTTCCATTGACTCTTGTTACATCATTTTGTTCTCAACAAATTCCACAATGTACAGTCAAGACAAAAGCTCACTAGTTTATTGTTTTAAAATTTCCTTTCTAATAAACTATACAAATTCCAGAAAATATAAATTTATAAATGTTCTACAGGAACCTGTCTGGCCTTGGGGTCTTTAAACGTACAATATGTCGTTTTTGGCCACTAGGGGTCTCTCAATTTAAAAAAATAGCAAAAGATGTACTTGGATGACATCGGGAAGTAGCGTGGGATCATGGGTTTTGTTATCGTCGGCAATGACAACCTTCCAATCTAGCATCTCCGGCAGAACAAATGTTCACTGACAAAGTAATGTATTGTTAAAAATATTATAACTTTATTCACGTTATGTTTGACGGTTCCCTGGAACTTAGAACAACTACAGCAGTCAAAGGTTATATGACGCCATTGACAGAAGACAAAATGAAACGTCCCGTGTCTTCAAATTTTATTACAATTTCTCTGGTTTTAAAAGTTGGTGGAAACATTTAGGATAATGTAAGTATACAACTAAGAAATATATATAATATAGGTACAGTGATGTTTGCTTTTTTAATGCAAAGTATGTCTTTTGTTATTGTTTTGGAAAACTACATATTGTACCTTTAAGATTTACGTTTTTATCGTATTTCTTTGAAGGATTTTTGCATTCAGGAGTCATAATCTTTATCCTCCAGAACATTATGCATGTTTAACCCTTTGCATCCAGACCAAAATGTTCCATTTCTAGCTGAATCAAGACCTGAACTTGGTCGATGTATATCAGTGGAGGCTGCTGGTCTTTCAAAGAGGGGAAGCTCATTTTCAGCCTACATCACAAAAATGGTCCAATTATTTATATGTAAATTATGCCCTACGTTCCTTTAAGAAAATGCTCTGTGACCCTGTCATACCAACTAGGTGTCTTTTCCAGTGACTTGACCAGTGTCCTCTCAATGGCCAGCAGAGTTAGGCTGCTTAAACAGCCTTGGACCATTATGTTACACGTGTTGGACTTCAGCCGATTTAAACAGGAGAAGCTCCTTTCTGCACCTGCAGATCTAGCTCCAACTGTTGCCACTAATGAGAACAGTTTATAAAGCTGAGACATTACACTATCCAACTCATTGTATTTAAGGAACACCATTAGTTTAAACTGAAACAAGGAATGTGGTGTATAATTGCATGAAATGTATGATGAAAATTGGCTAGCAATTTCACCAAGCAAATACCAAGAAATAGGTTGGAGCAGTTATTTTTTTCGACTACATTTGCAACATTCTGACTGAGTTTGAATAGCTTTGACAACTTTTTATAGTTCAAAATCACTGTCAATCAAAAGGAGATGTAGTCTTTCGACAGACCCTCCAATCATCACTCAGAAGCCCAGAGTCCAGGCCAGCCCACTCCTCCATTCACCCCCAGAGACGCTGAGCGTCTGTGGGCGGGACATAATTGCAGCATTTATCCAATGACCATCTAGTTTTGAAGCACTGAGAAAAAGGTGCTTCGAACGCCAGGCTTCAACAGGGAAATGCACTGTAACATTACGTGAATGTATGAGAAGGAAATCAAGTCAGTCAACCTGCTATATGTAGCTAATTCTAAACAAGCTGGTCATCGAGATGAACCTGTTCCAACACATTTTTATTCAATAAAATGTTAACACAATAGCACATATTTGACCATACATTATTTTACATTATAGGGGAAGCCGAGCTTCCCTTGCAGTCTTAAAGAAATCACACTTGATGTATATATTTTCTGTCCCTTTCAGACAATATGCAATACAACAACACTGCAGGTCCCATCGATGACATTTTAATCAGTCAAGATTTAAGTAAAAATAAAAAATGAAATTCATGAGGTTAAAGGATTACATTGGCTGCGTCTCAATACGCAAAGTATGCATACTAAATAGTATGCCAGGTTACGATTAGAATGTCCCAAACCATAGTACGCAAATATAGTATGTCAGCAGTCCCCGGATGGTCTACTATTTCCGGAGGATTTTCGAAGTATGCAACCCTGCATGCTTTTTGGGCTGATATAGCCCACAATCCTTTGCGCAACAGAA
>JACXGM010004964.1:8723-21334 GCA_016801145.1 Umbra pygmaea
TTGATTCAGATGATTAGGTTAATAGCTCGTTTAGAGACCCTTTTCATGATATGCTAATTCTTTGAGATAGGAATTTGGGGTTTTCATGAGCTGTATGCCAAAATCATCAGTATTAAAACAATAAATGACCTGAAATATTTCAGTTGGTGTGCAATGAATCTAAAATATATGAAAGTTTAATTTTTATCATTACATTATTCAAAATAATGAACTTTATCACAATATGCTAATTTCTTGAGAAGGACCTGTATTTCCCATTGGCGATATAAACACTGACAGTGTTAATTTAAATCTCAGCGTTGATTTACCACTGGTGATTTTGCTGTGTACTGTAAATAACCTGCACATTGGGTGTGTGTAACCAGCCAGGTGGATAAATCAGACATTAAACACAAACATCAAACAGACCAAAACGCAAAGTAAGAGTCATAGTACCCTACTCTATCAAAGACTAGTACATGTGTAACCAGCCATGTGGATAAATCAGACAGCAAACACAAACATCAAACAGACCAAAACGCAAAGTAAGAGTCATAGTACCCTACTCTATCAAAGACTGGTACAAGTGTAACCAGCCAGGTGGATAAATCAGACAGCAAACACAAACATCAAACAGACCAAAACGCAAAGTAAGAGTCATAGTACCCTACTCTATCAAAGAATAGTACGTATAAAATGTTCATACGATGTAATTATGGCAGGCAACAGAGGGGGCACACATCAGAGCTGGGGACAGACAGCCAGGGACAGACTGGCCAAAACAGGGAGTCTGGTAAATTTGAGTCTTGGTTTAGCAACATTATGAGAGGTTTCCTCTTTTTTAGACTTGTAAAATAGGTACATAATTTGAATATTCCATTGATACCCCACTGTCAATGTATCTGGTAATAGAAACAAGATTTGTTATAAGGCAGTGGTATTGCTGTCGTGATAAATTGTGTCGTTTTGGTTACTGGTACTGATATAAATTCAAAACAGAGATTAACTTTCAATGGAGATTATTGTAGATGAGATCACACCATGGACATCGCATGTACAAAAATGTACCCATACTGTACACATACAGTACCATTGGTATTGCTTGTTTTAGATATGAATACCTGCTGGACTGATAGGGAACAATGCTACAACTATTTTTAGTAGAAGTAATACAATGATTGAAATATTTAAACAAATTGGAACAACCCTTCAGTTAAGTACCTATCAATTATCCAGTAGTAGTAATTATGGTCCCTCAATATAAATTTAACATATTTCATGTAGGCTATGTAGGTGTTACAGGATAATGTTTCCTTTAAAAATTGCTCTTAAGAAAATGTTTTGTAATTGACCGCTCCAAAATTTGTCTGATTTTTGCCCGTGCAAGTACCATTTATGTGCAAGTACCATTTATCCGAAAATTATACGTTAGTGCATTTTTTGGTGAATAACATGTAGAGACTATTCAGATTTGATTTCGAATTGATCGAATCATGATCGTTCTACTGGCTAAATGATAAGTAATCTTGGGGCGTTGTGTATCACAGTACATAAATAAAAATGAATCAAACAAATGGCAGGAAAATGTGCTTTTAAGCATTTTAAAACTTTGATATATGAAAATGTGAAACCAAATTAATGAAATAAATAATCAAACCGTTTCGAAATAGATTAAAGAGTGTTTAAACGACTCTTATTGGGGCAATGACAAATCTCGAGAAGTCCATAAGCCTTTTAAACTTTCCATCACTCAAAGTATAATTCCATTGAGTGGGTCTACATTAGAGGTAGTTTATATGAAACACGTTATGCTTCACAACACGCCCCCACGCGAGCGTGAGTCCCGACAAGTGAGCGCGAAATAGCGAGAGGTTGCGTTCTCAAATTACGGTTCTTCAAGATACAGGATATTATGGTGGCAACACGAAAGGTTCTCAAAGCCATTGAACACGTACGATTAGGGCGCGGACGCTATATATTTTTTCTTCTGGAAACTCGCTATAATAAGCATGGTTGGGATTAATTAACAAAGCATGAAATGGAACAACCTCTGGAAATGTTGAGAAAATGTAATCTTGGCATTTGGCCCTAATTTCCAGGGAGGCATAGAGGAACGCTGATGACAGGTTTTTTGACAGTGCTCTTTCTTCTTTACGTTTATTCAAGGGAGCGCAAAAAAAAGGTAAGGATATTAAAGCCGTTTTCTACTACACTGTACAGACTGTAATGTATTTTATAGTGTGGCTTTGTTTATGAGCACTTCGGTTATTTGGTAAACAATTAAGTCGCTAAGTAGTGAAGACGTTGAGCTATGAAAGGCTTTATTTTAACCGAGCCTGATTACATTGCCATCAATATTTTATAGTTATATAATAACTGGTATAAACAGGTCGAAGTGCAAAGTCCATGCATGCCACCCTAGCGCTATTATGCCGTAGACATAATATTATTTTATTTAGGGAAATTGTGCAACGAACATACACTAATCGAACATACGCTTCTAAGCACGAAAAGTGACGCGTTACATTCGGACAGCACCTACAGTTGCGTGCAGCCTAGCTACAAACAGATGTCTATGGAAGCATGTACGCATTGCTGTCAGTGTTAAGCATACAAGTTACGCTTTTAGAAGTGTGTTAAACACCAATTATGTGTTATAAGGTCTGTAACACATAATGTGTTGATTTTAATGCAAAATGTGTGAAACTTTCTCTTCTCAGAGTTAACAAATTTTGTGTTCACTTACATGGAACATTGTGTGCTATGTTAGCTACTCAATAATTGTATGAAAAATAGCACAATATGTGTTTTCCCTGATCCGCTAATCTGTTAAATGTTAACACATTTATTTTTAGTGTACAAAAACGTCTGTTTGATAACGCGCGTATACACGAGAGTATGGAACAAAAAACGAAAATCTTCAGACTGTGTGAATTCGATTGTATGCACAACAGAAAGTACAAAGGCAGCACGCCATTCTTTTATTATTTCTTCAGCCATATAAGAAAAGAAAGTAAAAGGAAAGTAAAAGCTACAGTTCTGGCAAGTTCTGATAATTTACTACTGTTGTAAACATTGACAGTCAGCTTTCCTTCATCTTGCACTTAAGAATTTGCCCTATTTTCCCACCAGAAAGTGTCAACAGTTTCCAAACTTTCACTTTCACATATCACATTGTCTGTGATTCAGTCTGCGAAAAAGAAGGGAACATTTCAGGACCCCACCTCTGGTCCAGACTGTGGACCGCAACTATCCATTACATTTTGTTACTCAATGTGAAGAACGCATTCCAATCTGTCTTCTTTTCCTTTGATTTCTAGAAAAGCGTGCAACGCACCGGTGTCCTCTGGGGCTTTCAACATTTCAAACACCCGAACACTAAAGCCTGGGATTGTTTCATAATTTTGAGGTATAGAACCTTCTGAATCCAACTGCCGCATCTTTACTATGGCTTGATTACATTTCTGATGCACGAAGTGTTTTAATATAGGGCTTGAAATGTAGCTTTAACACTGCATATGCCATGTGTAAGAGATCAAATTGTATTGACTGTCATCAAGGGCATAGTAGTGAGGTTGATATTTGAGTGGGGACAACATTAACAGCTGCTAACATTCCGGGTCAATCCACCCTGCTCCTACACGCTTGACTGTCATGACTTCCTCTCTGTCTCCCCCTACCTGTCTCCCTGGCTTCTGCTTTTTCCTTTGCTGTCAAATAAAAAATAATAAAAAATACCTCCCAAAAATAAAATAAAATAGAATTACAAATATCTCTAATTTTTCCATACAGCTCTGGAAGAAATTAACAGACCACAGCAAAATTATCATTGTAGTTTTACCATTGATAGGAATGAGTTTTGGTAAAATTTAAATGTTGGTTTTGTTCCATAAACTACAGACACCATTGCTCCCAAATTCTAAATAAAAATATTGATGTTCAGTGCCCTTGGGTTTCTTGAAAGGCACCTTACAATTGAAAGTATTATTATTATTATTTCTGACTATGGCCGGCAGAGAGCAGTGCAAATTGTTACAGCGGTGCCCAGGATAAGGTTTTGGAAAAGTCAGACTAGTAATTTGCCAAGTGGCTCTCCAGCGAAGCATTGGGCCCTATCTTGCACCCGGCGCAACGCAGCGCAAAGCCTAAACATAAGTGGCTTTGCTAGTTTAAGACAGACCATGGGTGTGCTGGTCTAACAAGGAGGTATGTTCAGGATAATTCTGGGTGTATTTCTATCTTGAGGCATCGGAAAGTGATCAACAAAAACCTGGTCTAAAGTCAATGGCGCAGAATGTCTAGGTAATAGGTACAAGGTACAAACGCGCCTGGCTCTTAAAGGGAATGAAAGAGGAATCTCTGATTGGTTTATTGCATGTTACGCCCAAAACACACCTATGAATTAATAAAGACACTTTTAGACCATGCGCCTGGCGCATGGACCCTTTTTTTCTGCCGTCAAACTAGCAAAAGTGGATTTGGACACGCCCAAAGCGCACTTGCGCCATGCGCTTCACACCGTGTGTTTAGATCGTTAAAATAGGGCCCATTGTATCCAGAATTGCACATGGTAAATTGGGGGAAGGGGGAGAAAAACGGGTAAATATATAAAAAAAATGACTGAAATGATGTAGCTTAATTACCTAAATATGTAAATGATCTTCCACCATCCAACACCTGTGAGGGTTTGTTAATGAGAAAATGCTTAAAGTGGAAGTAATTGGACATGAGTAATTGGATGTAATTGGACATGAGTAATTGAATGTAATTTGACATGAGTAATTGGATGTAATTGGACATGGGTAATTGGATGTAATTGGACATGAGTAATTGGGCAGAAAATGGGGAAAAATAAGAAAATAAATGAATGATGTAGTTAAATCGCCTAAATAAAGTTTGACCAAAGTCACTTCAAGGGGGTGACCAGTCACATGATCAATAATTTGAATTCTATTTTCAGGTGAAATGTCCCACCTTGCAAACACATCATTGGTTCAGAAGACACAGTATGAGTGACAACCAATCCCAGCCAATTGAATCAGAGACAGCAGTGCTTCCTGTTCCCAAAACCACTTGCTGCACACCTGAACCTCTTTTTGATTAGGATTGTGATTGGTGGAGATTTGTCTGAGACAAGATGAGGATACTTTTGGACAGTGTCACCGCCTTTTCTTAAAACGTGTGTTAGAGGAGCTTGGCAATTTCAATGACGGTGATCATGTGACCAGGCCCGTCTCCAGGCACAGGTGGAGAAGGCGATCACCAAGGGCACCTATGCCTGATGTATGGATCATTGCCTGTGCACTGAAAGAAATATCAAGCCTGCCCCACTCTTTTTCTCGTATGTGGAGCTCCTCACTTTAAGGGGGGATGGGCATTGTGTCCCAGGACAGCTTGCCAGGCAAACTGAAAGAATTTAATTACAGTTTTTCCCAATTGCTAAAACACTAAAAGTGAATTCTCAGCCCAAAGCGTCGAAACTGTAACGTTTGCATGCATTTGGTACACTCAGGCACCAAATGAACAAACACAATGTCGGCATGGCACCGTAAACAATTCTGTAACACACGGTGCAAAACACTACACACATTGTGCATGTGTTACACACATTGGCCAATGATGAAACACTCTGCAGTCCGCACGTCCATTCAATAGTTAAAACACACACGACATTAGCAACACTCCCGCACACACAGTAAAACACTTGACCTGTAACTGAACACCAATCAGTCACTATATATAATTCAGATATGAGCAGCTGTCCTGAGACAATAGTGAATATGGAGGCTGAAGGACAAAGGGGAAGGAGAAGATGAGGAAGAGACGGGAAGAGGGAGAGGAGAACGAGGAAGAGACGGGGAGGGAAGAGGGAGAGGAGATAGAGGAAGAGACTGGTAAAAACCAGACATCGGGACTGAAACCTCATCGGCCAAAAGGCCATCGAGAACATCGTCGGGCAGTGCATGGGCAACATCACCATGTGTGCCGCCATTAGTGGTCAGGGGGTCCTACATCACCATGCCACCCTGGGTACCTACAACACTGCACACATACTGACATTTCTGCATGCACTACATGCCGCGGTCACATAGGACCGACCAGGGCAGCCCATGTTCGTTGTTATCTGGGATAATGTCAGTTTCCACCGGGCTGCTCTGGTCCGGGACTGGTTCGCCAACCGCAACCAATTCACAGTGCTGTACCTGCCCCCTTATTCCCTGTTCCTTATCCCAATTGAGGAATTATTTTCAGCATGGCGGTGGAAGGTCTATGACCGCCTACCACATGCACGGAGACATCGAGTTGGGGTCGATCCACGGATGGATACGCCAAGCCCGGCGATATTTTCCCCATTGCCTTGCAAGGGAGAACATCGCCTGTGATGTGGACGAGGTGATGTGGCCCGACCCTAATCGACGGCGTGATCCCTGAGTTCTAATGGGAATTGTGTACAATGTATCACTGAGGCTTGGTTGCGGGAATAAAAATGGTTTAAAAACTACAAATGACAGAAGAGTCTTGAGTAAAGTTGACCAGTGTGTTGTGTCTGTTTGACTGTTCATTGTTCAGGTGCATGTGTGTTCCCTATCGATCTGAAGAGGGCCTTTTGAAGTCAGAGTGTTAAGTTTTGATTGCACAATGGCAGTTTTGACATGGCAGTTAGATGTTAATCTCCAAGTGTTGTGTAAAGAATTCCTGTGTGTTGAGTTTTGACACGATGAGCCAAATGTTGCATTTTGTGTGTTAGCAATTGGAAAAAACTGTAAGTTCACTCTGCCTTCCTCAATAGCTGTGCTCATCTTTGTACCTGACCAGTGGTATTTGGGGCTGGGCTAACTGTTAGCTACTTGGCAGGCAACATTGCAATTTAAGAAAATGGCTAGTTCAAGTAATCACAGTCACAAATGATGACAGATCAGCGAATCCGTCAGGTGCACAGTGGATAAGAGAGAAAGGAAGAGGGGAAGAAATCTCAAAACAGGTATTGTCTGTACTCTTGAACCTTTTGCTATCTGTTTAACTAGCCTTTTGCTAGTATTAGAATGCTCTTACTACTGTTGTTTTTTTCACCACCTGTTTCACCTAGCTTCTC
Source organism: Umbra pygmaea (assembly GCA_016801145.1). NCBI lineage: Eukaryota > Metazoa > Chordata > Actinopteri > Esociformes > Umbridae > Umbra > Umbra pygmaea. The sequence continues at coordinate 15,796 of JACXGM010004964.1, forward strand.
TTAAATGTATGAACTTACTATAAGTTGCTCTAAATAAAAGCGTCTGCTAAATTACTAAAATGTAAATGTTTAAATATATGAACTTACTGTAAGTTGCTCTGGATAAGAGCGTCTGCTAAATGACTAAAATTTAAATGTTTAAACTTGATAATGTTGAGGACTCCAGAAATGCTGGGGAAAGTTACTTAGTCAAATAACAAGTCTTGAGTCAGATAACAGCTGGTTGTTTCAGTGTAATCACCAAACCAGGTTTGGAAGCAAGTTCTCTCAACAGATTGGTCTCGTTAACATGTTATTTGGATTGCCCCATCAATAACATCCCTTGGGTTTTATAGTAATTGGGGACCACGTCCCTAAGCACCATACAGATAACTAAATTGAGTACATTAAAGCACCATACAGAATGAAAACCCCTACTATTTGTAATGTCCCTATCTGCTTGCCCTTTTCTTCTGGGACTGTGTCCTCGGCTAGTTGTCGTCAGTGGGCTCTCTAGACATTTGGGCATCTTCGAGCCAACCCTTTGTTTAAGCATTTCTCCTTATCTTACAGTATTTCACACAAATCTGCAAGTGCCAGAGGGGTGTGAATACATGTACATTCTGTGGATCTACCACAGTCTATCAATAGAATAGCTATGAGCCCAATCAGCTGCCTATAGTGAAAGACTGGTGGAGAGCATGCCAAGACACAAGAAATACAATTATTATTGTTATTTAATTATTATAATTCCACCAAATATTGATATCTGAACTCTTCCCAAGTTAACACATTAGTATTGTGTTGTTTATAAGTTATTATGAACCAACTTTCTTTGCTTTATTCAAGGTCTACATCACTACACCTGTTATTTTGACCAGTTGTCATTTTCTGTAAATAAATGCTCTGAATAACAATCTTTTTCTTTTTAATTTTGGAGAAATATTGTCAGTAATTTATGAAAAAATTATGTTACCCAAACACAAATCTATCCATTTCTTTTTTCAGTGGTCTCTTATTTTTTTCGAGAGCTGTATGTTGTCCCTTAATACAAATAGCGCAAAGCACACATTGAGTGTTCAGTTCACAGCAACTACATCAAGTTAATTCAATAAAGAAGACAAATATCAATGTGCAAGGCTAGACAAAAACATGTTTAATATCAGTGGATTTAACCAGTTTTACATTCAGAATATGCATAACATAGTTTAATGGAAACAATAGGCTGTATAAAATTGCATTCCTAACATCATTTAGTCCCTGACTAGCAAACAATACATCATATCTAACATACAGCACACTGACATTCACACATCTCAACCAGAGTCCAGGTTAACTCTCACACACACACTTTTGGCTCAGCCCGATCAGTATGGGTTTAGCTACATACCACTCCCATTAAGAACTTGGATGGCTCTGGTTAACACATCTATCTTTCACTTTCTCTTTATCTCTCTCAATTCAAAGCATAATTCAGTAAAAAGACAGATGTTTGACTGAAATATAGCTGAGAGAGAGATAGTGTGATTACACAAACTGAAAACATCCTACCTTTATATTCAATCCCTGTAGCACTGCTTAAAATTTTTGTTTGTAAACTAACAAAAAAATAAGATTCTGGGCATGGTTTCTCCAACTAGCCTACTTAAAACTGGTGTGAAAACGTGGCAGAAAGAAACTTAATTGTTAGGTTATAGTTTTTTCCAATTGCTAACACACAAAATGCATAATTTGGCTCATTGTGTCAAAACTCAACACACAAGAATGCTTTACACAACACTTGAAGATTAATATTGAACTGCCATGTCAAAACTGCCATTCTGCAATCAAAACTTAACACTCTGACTTCAAAAGGCCCTCTTCAGATCGATAGTTAACACACATGCACATGAACAATAAACAGTCAAACAGACACAACACACTGGTCAACTTTACTCAAGACACTTCCGTCATTTGTAGTTTTTAAACCGTTATTATTCCCGAAACCAAGCCTCAGTGATACATTTTACAGGTAGTAAAACAACTCCCATTACAAGTCAGGGATCACTCCGTCGATTGGGGTCGGGCCAAGTCACCTCGTCCACATCACAGGCGATGTTCTCCCTTGCCAGGCAATGGGAAAATATCGCCGGGCGTGGCGTATCCACCCATGGATCGAGCCCACCTTGATCTCTCCGCATGCCTTCTCCATTGCTCGCAGGAGCGGCACGCGTGCATGTGTAGGCGGTCATAGACCTTCCACTGCCCTGCCGAAAATAATTCCCCTATCAGGTTGAGGACTGGGAAATAAGGGGGCAGTTACAGCACCATGAAATGGTTGTGGTTGGCGAATTAGTCCCGGACCAGAGCAGCCCGGTGGAAACTGACATTATCCCAGATGACAACGAACATGGGCTGCCCTGGTTGGTCCTATGTGACCGCGGCATGTAGTGCATGCTGAAATGTCAGTATGTGTGCAGTGTTGTAGGGACCCAGCCTGGCATAGTGATGGAGGACCCCCTGACCACCAATGGCTGCACACATTGTGATGTTGCCCCTGCACTGCCCGGCGACATACTTGATGGCCCTTTGGCCGATGATGTTTCAGTCCCAATGTCTGGTTTTTAACAGAGTCTCTTCCTCTATCTCCTCTCCCTCTTCCCTCCCCGTTTCTTCCTCGTTCTTCTCTCCCTCTTCCCGTCTCTTCCTCATCTTCTCCTTCCCCTTGGTCCTTCAGCCTCCATATTCACGATTGTCTCACGACAGGTGCTCATAACTGAATTATATATAGTGACTGATTGGTGTTCAGTTACAGGTTAAGTGGTTTAAGATGTGTGCGGGAGTGTTGCTAATGTCATGTGTGTTTTAACTATTGGATGGACATGCTGACTGCAGAGTGTTTCATCATTGGCCAAAGTGTGTAACACATGCACGATGTGTGTAGTGTTTTGCACTGTGTGTTACAGAATTGTTTACGGTGCCATGCCGACATTGTGTTTATTCATTTGGTGCCTGAGTGTACCAAAACCATGCAAATGTTACGGTTTCAACGCTTTGTTATGAGCATTCACTTTTAGTGTTTTAGCAATCGGGAAAAACTGTAAATGGGCTTGTGCTTAACGTTAGGTAACTGACCCGATTTTCACTGGCGTACAGTATATGTGCGCACTTGTCAAATTTAATTGCTTCACTGTCCAATCAAATCAGAGGATTGAACATGATCTGAGCGCATGATATGAGACAGTTTGGTCTCTGGTGCATCAGCTTGGGAAATTGGGAAGCGAAAAGAGCGTTATGTAAAAAGTGCTGCATAAATTGCCCTCTTAAAAATATCCTGTATTTGCTACTGCTATACCATAGTATAGATAACACGACTAACGTATATAACTCTTCGGTCACCCTATTAATATTAAAATTCATGGGGGAACATCATGAAACCCCACATCTACCTACGAGTCTCAGCATGTATCACAGAGTCATCTAGCACAGAGTCATCTGGCACAGAGTCATCTAGCACAGAGTCATCTGGCACAGAGTCATCTAGCACAGAGTCATCTAGCACAGAGTCATCTAGCACAGAGTCATCTGGCACAGAGTCATCTAGCACAGAGTCATCTAGCACAGAGTCATCTAGCACAGAGTCATCTGGCACAGAGTCATCTGGCACAGAGTCATCTGGCACAGAGTCATCTAGCACAGAGTCATCTAGCACAGAGTCATCTAGCACACCACCACCTCTATAGCCAGGGCTTTGTAATGTTTTGTTGAAACATAAACGTAAGATATTAGGGGGAAGGGTGTGGGTTTTTGGAGCATATGTGTGCGTGGGGGTGGGGCACCATTCCCAAATCTTGCCTAAGGTGCAGAAATTGCCAGAGCCGGCCCTGCATGTAATTGGTCACACGATTTAATAATAAACCAAGTGGTTCAGACCCCAATTGTCTGAATAAATATATCAAAGTATGACAAAAAATCTGCTTATAATTATGGCAATTGCTTTGTAAAACCAAAAAAACACATTGGGGGTTAGTGATACACTGCAAATATAGCACAGTGCTGTATCGCAGTGCTGTAGTGCTGTATCCTGGAACTATTGTCGGCGTAGAAAAGCTCTTAATAACGTCTTATAGTCCATATACCACACCCCTTGTGCCCTGATGCTTACACTCTATAACCACCATTCTGACTGTGACTCCCTTAACCAATCAAAACCTTAACGACAGTAAGTGTCCAACTTCCCTCCAAAACAATAACTTGTAACAATTTATCAACACTGTGGCCTACAATGTTCCAGCAGTATATTCAATTAATAATTGTAATCCAGAATAGTATTCAGTAATGACACAGATAAATACAAATTAAAGATCCCCATTGAGCTCAATGTACACCAAAAAGAAAAGAGGCTAAACAATAGTGGGTATACACATGTAATGACGCTTGTGTGCTGTGAAGTTGTAGGCTGCTTGTAACGGCGGGGCATTAAGTGAAAGGATTTAATGGCCTCGAGCTAAGAAATTATGTTTCTAAAATTACGACAATAATAACAGGTAATTATGACAAGTTTACAAGGTACCTGATATGCGGATTGAAGGTTGAAACATGGAAGGCAGAAGAGCAGCCTTGCGCATGAGAAACCCATTCGTGGCTGCACTCTCCTGGTGCGCCCGGCAAAGTGATGCCACCTGTCCAAAACACTGTGGAGCCGCTGCAGCCAATGTTAAAATAATTTGAACTTTGTCCTAGAAACCGCTGACTTCTTGAAGTGCAACCAATCGGATTACAGATGGTGGTCATATCAACCGACAATGGCGGAGGCACTGATTTGTGTTTTCTAGTTTCCACAATGAAGCCTTGTGCAGTACCTTGCGTGGGGCACAGCTGACACTGCCTTTCGTGTGCTGGAGCCTTGAGGCAGCTGCTTCTTCTCCCTCATGGTGATTCTGCCTCTAAACACTGTTAATGGGGTTCTGATAGCCAAAGACTACTGAGAGAATTACATAGCTGGTCATGGGACCGCTGAACAGCTTATTGCCCAAACACCCTTAAAAGGTGGGGGTACTTAAAAGGGCTAGGTTCCCAGTGACAAATCTAACCCAGACTATTTTGAAAGCTGAAAGCTTGAAGAATTTCCACTATCTTTCTAGTTGATCACTATCCTCCACCAGACCAGCTCCCTCAGAACTGTCAGCCTGTAGCTTCTTTCTCTCATTCTTGCCTATTTTCACAAATTATTAATATTAAACTCAAATGTACAGTAACTCCAGGCTTAATGAGTGATCAACCCTTTCAAACTTCCTGACTGACCTTCAGCAGAGCTCCAGGCACCACCTCTCTTGAATAACTTTCTTAAAGCCATAGCTACAGTTCAGTAGCTCCAGGTGTAGGAATGGATGGCTATACAGTAGCATTATGATCACAACTAATGTTATGGTTTCAAAAAGAGTAACTGTTTAGAAACAATCATCTATGGCTAATGTGATATGATTGTTTTGTTTGAGATCTCAATAACATCATAATTTCTGGTTTAAGTACAGTAGTCTACACTCTCAATGTCAGTGGAGTTTCTTTACATCAGGCATCT
>JACXGM010004965.1:0-11819 GCA_016801145.1 Umbra pygmaea
GATAAATGATCATTATTAGGTCAGAGAGTTAGCTAGGAAATATCCAACCACGTCTATTCTATAAATCCTCTATAGGCATTTATTAAGCATTTCTCCGTTCTTAACCCAAACTATTGCAAAAGGGAAAAGGAAATATATCATTGATTGATGTAGTAATTTATTGTGCATATTAATGGTATCCTTTTACTCCCTACTACACATGTATGAATCCTGTGTGTGCATATGTGAATGTAGTGTGTACATTTATCTTTATTGAGACTCTTTTAGCTCCATACACTTGCACCATGCGCTTCACGCCGTGCGCGTTGATTGTTAAAATAGCATTTTATATTACCAGAAATATGGTGCCAATTACTATTAATATTACTTTAAAATCCAAGGCAAGACACTGACTTTGCTTACGGCATAACTGAAGATTCTAGACAATATAAAAATGTACCATAACCTACTGTACCAAATGCATCACAGAACGAGAGCAAAAACCAATAGCAATATGTTCTTGCGCTTACACAATCACATAATAACTATAATAATAACAAAAAAGATATCACGCAATCACATAATTATAACCAAAGTATGCAGAAATCCAGATCATTTAGCTGCAGTAAGAAAGCCATGGACATTTTATGAATGCGGAATGAATTCATGATTAAGTCAGGTCACATCCATTGTGAACGTGACACATCCATCCTTAGAGAAGGCATTGAGAGAGAGAAACTAAACCTGTTTTACATCACATAAACCCATGCTAAAACTGTCTGGAACATTTCAAACATTCTTAATGAGTCTACAGTATAAACGTTTAATAAACAAATTTAGGATGTGACATTGGATGTCCAAATTAGCATTCTATTTAGAAAATTACAGAATATGATACTAGCACTTTATTTACAAACTAACATTTCATATTGTTTCATTAGCTTCATATCCCACCTTTATCACATGAAAACAGACATGAGTATGAAAAACAGTCCAGTGAGGTCAGAGCTGGTCCTGACCTCCCTTGGGCTTTAAGCAAAAGGGGCCCTCCTACCTGACCCATTAGCCATGTAAACCATTTGCCATTGTAACATTTGCCAGTGTGTTTATTTTCAGTGCATTGCATGGTGTTTTAGTTCTTCCTTAAAATATGTTTAATGTCCCTTTAGTTATGTGGTTCCTATGTCTTGTATCTAGGTTTGGGTGTGGATATAGTTGGTCTGGCTCCCTCTTCTGTGTAGTTGTTGAATGTCACTAGGTTAACTGCTCACACCTGATGGACATGTTGTTGATTATCCCCTTTCTCTCATTGGTGTTCACGTTTATTGTTTGGGCTATATAGTTCCCTTGGTGTCATGTGGGTGTGTGCCTCATTTGATTTGCATCCTGTCGTTTTGTTCTCTAAGAAGTGACGAATTGCATTATTATTGCATAGTGTTATCCTTCTTGTTTTGGGCTTGAGTGTTGCCTGCATACTTAACAGTTGAAGTCAACCTAGGCTTTCTTATTTTGTTCGAGTGTGATAATAAACATCTGAACACTACTCCCTGCACTGGTCTCCTTCATGCGTAATCGTGACACCACTACAATCCTCCCTCCTGTAAAACAGTTTGCTGTCAGTCTATCTGTCACATGACAGCACAATGGTGATTGGTTTAAAAGTAACACAAACATTTGTTGTCCTTAACTAGAAACACACAAATGTGTTATTTTAACACATCCTTTCTGAGAGTGTAATAAGGGCAGAATGTGGTTTGGCATTGTCATGCTGGAAAATGCAGGGACATCCCTGCAAAAGACAATGTCTGAAAGGCAGCATATGTTGCTCCAAACTGTGTATATATCTTTCTGCATTAATGGTGGCCTCACAAATGTGCAAGTTATACACATCTGTTCCGATTAAAGGCTTTCATGTTGGGTGAACAGTGTGAAAAGTATCAGATGCTCGGGCGACATGTGGTTGGATGAACAAGTCGTTTTGAAACACGTGTCTTACATTGTTTGGTCTTGGACAATGTGATTGTTACAACGACTTAACTGAAAGCATTGCACGTTGCATGTTATGTTTATATGATTTAACAAATGTACTCATTGGATTTCACCAAAAACTTAGCGGTTTAATCATTGATATTGTGGTTAATTATTTTTAAAACAAAACTAAAGCAAAATCTGTTGTTTTGAATGCAATATTGAATGATTTACAAGTATGCTCTGTTGGGAGTCTAGTACTTAGATTTTTGAAACATTGCACCATGGTGTTGATAATAATACCAAAGTGACTGAAAAAAATGTAAAATAAAAGGTGATGTTACACTGCGGTAAACAGTTGACTGTCCCAATGTTTTTGCAGTGTGCTGCAGTCATTAGATTATAAATGAGTTTATATTTTCCAAAATAAATTAAATACACAAATTAAAACATCACATCGTGTTAATAATGTTTTTTCAATATAGTATAACCTTTTTTGAATTGCGGTTGTATTTTATCAAGCCCATTGTGAGATTTATCAACCTGTTCCTCTACCTATAGATAAAACACATTAACAGCCTGTGTAGAAAGATAAAATGTCTTGGTAAAATGTCTGGGTGAAGTATTTAGTAAATGCAAAAAAAACAGAATACAAAAAGGGTTGTTCAGTTGTCCCCATACAGGAACATATTTTGGTTCTGATAAGAACTATTTTAATTACATATCGAACCATACATATACATATAAACCACTTTCCACTGAGGAATGTACATTTTAAACGAAAAATGTTTTCACTGGAAAACACAGGAAATTGTTATTCTAAGAACCATTAGTGTTATCCTATAGGGACAAATAAAGAATCATTTTTGGATTTCTTTTTAGAAAACACATTTTGTCTCTGTACAACAATAGAGATCTTAAAATGCAATCCTTACCTTCACATATAGGCAGTGCCCCGACCCACCCTTGTTCCATGCAGTTTCGATGTCTGGTTCTGGTCACCATTTGGTAACTGAGATAAAAAATAGAAAAGCCATTAAAACTTCAAAAGTCAGGAGGTTGGTGAGGGGATATCGGCTCTCAATAATGACTGAAACAAAGTGAATTGAATGATATTAGTGGCAACTCTTAGTGTTATTGTCCTAAAAATACTACTGCTACAAAATAAAAATGATCACTGTAGTAGATGCAGGAGTAGTACTAGAGAGAAATTAGGGCTAAAGGCTTGGTTTGCTGTAGTGGATATTTCTTTTCTTAAATCTTACAGTGGCAAGAAAAAGTATGTGAAGCCTTTGGAATCAACTGGATTTTTGCAAAAATTGGTCATGCATTTTGAATGGACAAACACAAAACAATAGACAAACACAGCCTTTCCTAAACAAATAAATAACCCACAAGTAATCCTAAGTGTACATGTTTTTATTGAACACACCTTGAAAACCTTTACTGTGCAGGGTGTAACAACTATGTGAAGCCTAGGATATAATAACTTGGCAGAATAACCTCAAACAAACATTTCCTGGATTTGCAAATCAAACCTGAACAACAGTCAGGAGTAAATTCAATATGGTGTATTTGCAGTGCGCAAATAAAGGGGCATTACTGCATATCACGTAATGCTCATTAAAGTCTACCATAGGTCAGTTTGTAGAAGCATTTTTGTAAAATTCAATATCTATATTCAAATATAGAAGCTGTCTAAGTAAACATATGAACTGTAACCAAATGTATAAAATTATTATGGTAAAGGTTAGGGTGACTTTCTGCGGCCATGATATGCAGAAACCCCCATATGCAGTAATGGCCCCTTCCTTGTGCTCTGCATATGTAACCTCCTCAGTAATTTTGGAAAATTCCTATTTACTTAACTGATTCAGTTAAGCAATATTCTTGGTTTGTCTGGTCTGGTGTGATTTACTATTGATTCAGTCATGCCACATAATCTCAAATTGGTTGAGGTCAGGACTGTGACTGGGCCATTTCAGAAGGTATTTTCTTCTCTTGAGGCCATTCTGATGTTGATTTACATCCTTGCTTGCTGCATTGTCCTGTTGCATCACCAAACTTCTGTTGAGCTTCAATTGCCAGACAGATGCCATTACATTCTCCTGCAAAATGTCTTGATAAAATTGGAAATACATTTTCTATTGAAGATAGCAAGCAAAGCAGCCCCAAACCACGATCCCCTCCACCATACTTTACAGTTCTGATGGGGTTTTGATTGTGTTGTTCTGTGCTTTTTCTCCAAACATTGTGTTTTGTGTTCCTCCCAAACTATTCAGCTTTGGTTTCATCTCTCCACAGAATATTTTGCCATTAGCGAGATGCAACATCCAGGTGCTCTTTTGTGAACTTGTGCAGAAATGGTTTTTGGACAGCAGTGGCTTCCTTCATGATGTCCTCCCATGAATTCCATTCTTGTTTCTTGTTTTATGTGTTACAGACTCATAACTCCTTAGCTGACACTCTAAAATTCTTCTGAACCGAACTGAGCACTATGTGCTGTTCTCAAACTGTCATCTTTGCAGGACAGTAGTGATGGGAAGTTCGATTCTTTTTACTTGTATCTTTTTTTTAACTCGTACCTTTGAATCTCGTTCATTCAAATAAACAAATCATTTTGAATCGTATCGTTCATTTGCGCATGCGCAGATCGAAATGAATGAAAGAAAAACAGTAAACTGATCCGTACCGTATGTACTGGATCATAAAAATAATAAACCTTTGCAAAAAAGAAGGAAATAATGAAATTAATTAAGCATATAATGGATCATAGAAGTAAAAAAAACATTTAAGATAATCAACTAATCTCATACGAAGTCTGGTAGAAAGTTTTACATTTGAGGCAATAAAATAAGTGTAGATGTCAAGTGTTTTCTTCACTTCCATCCCGTAGCCTGGACTTTATATTATTCAAACATTTGTTCATTTGAGGCAAAGCGCATAGGCAAAATGTAACAGCCTACCGTATAATCAATTCATTATAACAAAGACGTTCAGTGGCCAAGCAGTAATACGGATACGTTTGTAGTAAACTCATTATTATAAATATCCAACGTCATAACAATTGACATAAAGCTTAAAATATTTATTTTGTACATAATCCTGTAATAGGATCAACAGATCCATATGTAAGATATGATAAAGGTGCATTTGTCAAATTAGTAATTTGGTTGGACTAGTCAGTCTACAGTGATAAGCAAGCATGTGCAAATCCAAGCACTAAATCGTATTGAATAATAGAGTAATGTGCCTGCGCCAAAATGAATGATATGAACAATCCAGGTACTAGTACCGAGCAGTATACTGGATCATAGAAGTAGTGGACCTGTGCGAAAATAACTAAATGAATGACTCATGTACCAGTACCGGGCAATGTACTAGTACCGAGCAGTATACTGGATCATAGAAGTAATGTGCTTGCGCCAAAAAGAACGATATGAACGATTCAGGTACAGGTACCGAGCAGTATACTGGATCATAGAAGTATGATGAACGAAATGAACAATCCAGTATGAATCGTACGGACCAGTCTTTTAAAAGATTAGTTCAAAAAGAACGATTTGTTCATGAATCGCCCATCACTACAGGACAGCCACTCTGTGCGAGCCAGTGAAGGTCTGTGAATCTTAATTGGGGAGGATATAGGCTCACATTATGTTCAGGACTGGAGGAAATGGAATGGAGTATAACGCTTCAAACTCAGTCTGAGATACCATTCCATTTCCTCCAGTCCAGACATTAATAAGAGCCCATCCACCCCAATTAATGTTCCCCAACCACCACTGGAGGGAGAGTAAGAACAGTGATCAACTTTCTCCATTATTGGCACTTGGTCTTACCATGGACTGATGAATATAAAGGCTTTTAGAGATACTTACAGAATTAAACACTTTCCAACTTTATACATGTCAACAAATCTTAATCTAAGGTCTTCTCAGGTCTATGTTTTAGATAAGGCAATGATACTAGTGAATAACAAAGTCAAAACGTGTGAGTGTTTTGATAGGGCAGTCCAGCTATAACCAACACCTTCAATCTCATCTCATTGATTGAAATCCAAGTTAGCTGACTCTTGACTCCGAAGAGCTTTCGAAAAGTCACTAGTCTAGGGGTTTAGATAATGTTTTCCACCCTGCACTGTGAATGTTTAAATTATATATTTAAATGAATGAATATGAACTGATTTGTGAGTTAATAGTTTAAGCCAGTGTTTTTCAAACTTTTTTTTGGTGACCCAAATTTTCAAAATGACTAACCATCGTGACCCAAATGTCGTGAAAATAGGTGTTAGCAAATTTTCTGTTTTCCTATCATTTGAATTTGTATGTAGGGATATTAACATAATACATTGCTTCTGAATGTCACATGAATAATAATACAACATTCATTTTCTCAATATTGTCAATATTATCATCACCTGTGTTTTATAAAAATATGTTATAATCACCAAAATAACCAAGATGAGGCAGTTTTCCCACAAGTATCAGATAAATTGCATTTATTTACTTACATTTAGATAAAAAATATACATGATGCTGTTTTAACTAGCTATGTGAAACTAAAGTCAAATAAAAGTTTGGAAAACTGTAATAAATGCCATTTATTTTTGTTACTTCTAACGACCAGCGCATTGGGTGAACACGTTTTCAACTTACAGGTTATTTTGTATGATGTAGGTAAACTTTACTAGGGCCCCATAAAATCGGTTTTATTTTTGGCCAATTCAATGAGTGAGACTAAGGTTACTTCAAGCAATTTATATAAATAGCAAATTATTGATATTCGTCATTGTTTCCCTTTTAAATAGTAGCCTAAACCTTTTCATAAGCATTTGGATTAGTGAGTGAAACGGAGAAAAACAAACGTTGTGTTTTTTGACAATTTAGAATGGACTAGATACTTTTATGAAAATTTTATATTTTGTGCACATTTCACTCAATCCGTGGAAGATCGCTTTTACAATTTTCACTAAAGTAATGTTACGCACAAACTTTCAAGAAACAGTGTTGGCAGAAGTAGTGATGTTACAAGCACTTCGCACTAGAGGCGCATGCTGGGAAACACACACACCGCATTCAGTGGATATACTGCGAATAGGCGATATGCAGTGCTAATTATTAACGTTATGTGAATATATTGAAATTTTAGGATTGTTATTTTTTTAGAACTTTATTTTGTTGAATTGCACGTTAATGTTTGGATTCCGTGATTATGTCCATGTTCTCCACAACGTGAAAATCCTACTGCTTCATCTACCATTGTGCTCAGTTTAGTACACTGCCCCATGTGGCTGTAGAGGTGTACTGTCAACTATAATAGCCTATTTTAATCAGGAAAGAAAACCATGACAAAATAATTATGAAAACATCTTTGCCGACCCAATTTTATTCTCCCTCGACCCACCGGTGGGTCGGGACCCAGACTCTGAAAAACACTGGTTTAAGCATGCTGTGTATGTGTCTTGTGGTGACTACTTGAAGATTACCATTGGTAAAAGTTTCTGACCAATTCATGCAGAGAACCTGGTAACTTCAAAGTGTTCACATACATGTTCTTGTCAGTGTATATTACACTACCATTTAAAGATGTACATACAGAAAAACAACGTACCCTTTTCTACATGTGTACTCCACTTGAGCTCCGAAGACAAAATCGTCTGAAACTGTAAGACTGAAATCTCCATTTTCTGTGTCTCCTGGATGGCCACATGATTTCACTGAAAACAGCATGATATTGTAGCCTTAATGACGTTCATCAAAACATATTAGTTTAATATCTAGGCCATTGTGGTCTGCTCTTTTTCATTAAATGTTTTGTGTGTGAAAACAAAACATTTCATTTTTTCCAGATTTATTATCAACAATATAAAATGTTGCATACAGTATAATACAATTTTATAGACTTCATAATAATCACTTAAAAAAATGTCAAAGATCAATTGCAGCTTATTTTAAACCTAAGATTATTCAAGCTTAAATATTGGCACATACTTACATTCACATGGCCGGCCTGATTGTTGTATCCATTCTCCATTTTCACATTTGAATCTTAACAAACCCACGTAACCAACAGCACAGGACAATCTCACTATTTTTCCATTGGGAGTGTCTTCAAGCTTGGATAGGTCCAGGTTTTTTCTTAGTAGAAATGTATCTTTAGAACAATCTGTGAGGTACACATGCAAATAACATGTAGAAAGTACTTGAAAGCATTTTGAAAAATGCACCAAGAAAATCATTGTAAACATACTGTAGCAATAAGATTTTTCAAGATGATCCCAATGCTGAATTTCATAAACTGTCTCTAAACACAAATGTACATACTTAAACCAGATCTTCATACATGTTCTTTCAGTCAGGCAGTAAAACCTACCTTGGCCTTTTACCACGTTGAAGGTACACAACGACAGTGCAAAGACAAAGCTGAGAGTTATCAATCTCATTTTTACTTCACCTAATATCACAAGTGGAAATGTTGGGAGTTTGTGGGTCACAAAAAAGATTTGGATTACTTAAATAAACTCCTGACAGTTAATGTTTAACCAGAGACCACCAAATTTTGTCTATCAATACAACACACTAAAATAAGAAGATAAGATTTGTACTGTGAAGTGATAGCATTGTAGCGACTCAGCCTCTGGGGCAATGTTCATTTTTTAGACTGTAGTTAATGGGCCAGAAGAAAATGTAAGTAATAAAATAATTTAGAATACAAAATTATTATAATTGATAGAAAGTCTGTTGTCCGTCCATTGAAAAATGCATTTTGATATAACCATAGCAACCATTTTCAATACAGGTTCCAATGCTGAGTTGTAAATTCCAGGATCTTACATTTGTTGGTTGTCATAATGAATGTGCATTTTTAGCAACTCTTCCAAAGACATTCCATTAGCACTTGCAACCTCTAACAGACAGGTTTGTGGTCTATTTTAAAGTTGTTTATTTCAACCCTACTTTAAAATATAAAAGTGGGCACTATGCATTCAGTTTCATTCAATAATCTACTATTGAGAGAACAACAACAGAGCTCTGTCTCCCAGGATCAATCAACACAATCAATCAATGTTCCTGCTGCCCCTTCAGCCAGTTCAATTTCAATTGATTTCAATGTTCAGTTGTTAAGCACCAGTGTTGGGTAAAGTTACTTTTACATTTACATTTCAGTTACTTGTTGTGTTCACAAGTTTTGGAAAATCCGTAATTAAGACAAAATGATCAGATAAATGGAGTTTATATCTTAAAAGTGACATATAAAACAAATAAAAAGAGTAAAGAAAATATTAATCATGGTCACCAGTAGGATATGAACTACATTTACCTGATAATTTTGTTTTAATTAAGGACTTACCAAAACTTGTGAACTCAACAAGTTACTGAAAAGTAATCGTAAAAGTAACTTTACCCTACACTGTTTAGCACTAATCACATCGTCTTCAACAGGGTTTGATACAATGAGGGTGTGATGTCCATGGATCATTGGCGCCACACCATGCTCATTATGGAACTATTTGCATTTCCATCCATGTTCTCCTTCAGCATCACTACGCAGCCACGTTACAGTTACGCTTTTTCCATGGCAGGTTTTTGTCTCTTAACCTTATTCATTACATAGCTACTGTAACTTGTTAGTGTATATACTAACTACAATTATGTTAATTCCAAGTTAGTTTGAAAATTGTACAAATTGTGTTAACAAAACAATAGTCATAGAATTAGATAGCTCTCTTGGCTGTGTCTTTTAAAGCTTCATATGATTTACAGACTATATACAGTAAGGGAAAAAATATTTGATCCCCTGCTAATTTTGTATGTTTGCCCACTGACATGAAATGATCAGTCTATAATTTTAATGGTAGGTCTTTTTCGAACAGTGAGAGACAGAATAACAACAAAATCATCCAGAAAAACACATTTAAAAAGGTTATAAATTGATTTGCATTACAATGAGTGAAATACGTATTTGACCCCTTTGCAAAACATGACTTAGTACTTGGTGGCAAAACCCTTTTTGAGAGAGCAGACATTTCTTGTAGTTGGCCACCAGGTTTGCACACATCTCAGGAGGGATTTATCCCCACTCCTCTTTGCATATCCTCTCCAAGTCATTTAGGTTTTGAGTCTGACGTTTGGCAACTGGAACATTCAGCTCCCTTCACAGATTCTTTGGGGGATTAAGGTCTGGAGACTGGCTAGGCCACTCCAGGATTTTAATGTGCTTCTTCTCGAGCCACTCCTTTGTTGACTTAGCCATGTCTTTTAGGTTATTGTCATGCTGGAATACCCATCCACTACACATTTTCAATGCCCTGACTGAGGGAAGGAGATTTATGTACATGGCCCATCCATCGTCTCTTTGCTTTGAAGTTTTCCTGTTCCCTTAGCAGATATACACCCTCAAATCAAAATGTTTCCACCTCCATGTTTGACGGTAGGGATGGTGTTCTCTGGGGTCATAGGCAGCATTCCTCCTCCTCCAAACACGGTGAGTTGAGTTGATGCCAAAGAGCTTGAATTTGGTCTCATCTGTCCGCAACACTTTCACACAGTTCTCCTCTGTATCATGCAGATGTTCATTGGTGAACTTCAGACGGGCCTGTACATATGCTTTCTTGAGCAGGGGCACCTTGCGGGCGCTTCAGGATTTCAGTCCTTCACGGCGTATTGTGTTTCCAATTGTTTTCTTGGTGACTATGGTCCCAGCTGCTTTGACATCATTGATAAGATCCCCCTGTGTAGTTCTGGGCTGATTTGTCACGTTTCTCATTATCAAGACCACGAGGTGAGATCTTGCATGGAGCCCCAGACCGAGGGAGATTGACAGTTATTACTTTTCTTCCATTTGCGAATAATTGCACCAACTGTTGTCACCTTCTCACCAAGCTGCTTAACGACGGTCTTGTAGCCCATTCCAGCCTTGTGTAGGTCTACTATCTTGTCGCTTGCATCCTTGGCGCACTCTTTGTTCTTGGCCATGGTGGAGAGTCTTGCTTCTGTGGACAAGTGTATTTTATACAGGTAACAAGCTGACATTAGGAGCACTCCCTTTAAGGTAATTTCACCTAATCTCAGCTCATTACCTGTATAAGGTCGCTTTCACACCTGCCTAGTTTGGTCCGTTTAAAACGAACCCTGGAGCGTTTGGTTGGATAGTCCGGTTTGTTTGGGCTGGTGTGAAAGCTCATCCGAACTCTGGTGCGGACCAAACAAACAAACTCTGGTCCGCTTCAAAACGGGGGTCTCGGCCGCTTCCAAGTGAACTAGAGTTCGGTTCAATTTAGGTGTGAACGCGATCCGACCTAAATACAGGAAGCAAACCAAAAAACAGTGTATTTTATAACATTTCCTCTGGAGATAATTTTTTCTGGTGTAGCATACTGTGATCGGAAACTTGTGGTGTTTTTGTGTATGGTAACAGTTCTCAGCCTAGAATCAGGATAACATTTTTAAATCAATAGCCATTTTGTGTCAAATGAATTTAATTCAACGGATCAGCTCTTTACTCTCGCAAGGATCCTGGAGGGGGCCTGGGAGTATGCCCATCCTGTCTACATGTGTTTTGTGGATTTGGAGAAGGCGTATGACCGGGTCCCCCGGGAGATACTGTGGGAGGTGCTGCGGGAGTACAATCTCTGTATGACCAAAGCGAGAGCTGTGTCCGGGTTCTCGGCAGTAAGTCGGACTCTTTTCATGTGAGGGTTGGTCTCCGCCAGGGCTGCGCTTTGTCACCAATCCTGTTTGTAGTATTTATGGACAGGATATCGAGGCGTAGTCGGGGTGGGGATGGGTTGCAGTTTGGTGGGCTGAGGATCTCATCACTGCTTTTTGCAGATGATGTGGTCCTGATGGCATCATCAGCCTGTGACCTTT
>JACXGM010004965.1:11919-36476 GCA_016801145.1 Umbra pygmaea
GTGAAGCGGCTGGGATGAGGATCAGCACCTCTAAATCTGAGGCCATGGTTCTCAGCAGGAAACCGATGGAGTGCCTACTCCAGGTAGGGAATGAGTCCTTACCCCAAGTGAAGGAGTTCAAATACCTTGGGGTCTTGTTCGCGAGTGAGGGAACAATGGAACGGGAGATTGGTCGGAGAATCGGCGCAGCGGGGGTGGTTTTACACTCGTTGTATCGCACCGTTGTGACGAAAAGAGAGCTGAGCCAGAAGGCGAAGCTCTCAATCTACCGGGCAGTTTTTGTTCCTACCCTCACCTATGGTCATGAAGGCTGGGTCACGACCGAAAGAACGAGATCCAGGGTACAAGCGGCCGAAATGGGTTTCCTCAGGAGGGTGGTGGGCATCTCCCTTAGAGATAGGGTGAGAAGCTCAGTCATCCGTGAGGATCTCAAAGTAGAGCCGCTGCTCCTTTGCGTCGAAAGGAGCCAGTTGAGGTGGTTTGGGCATCTGGTAAGGATGCCCCCTGGGCGCCTCCCTAGGGAGGTGTTTCAGGCACGTCCAGCTAGGAGGAGGCCTCGGGGAAGACCCAGGACTAGGTGGTGAGATTATATCTCCAACCTGGCCTGGGAACGCCTCGGGATCCCCCAGTCGGAGCTGGTTAATGTTGCTCGGGAAAAGGACGTTTGGGGTCCCCTGCTGGAGCTGCTGCCCCCGCGACCCGATCTCGGATAAGCGGATGAAGATGGATGGATGGATGGAATTTAATTCTACAGTAGTCTGGTAATAAGCAGGATAATGTAGAGTGAGAAGTTCATCGTTTTGCCTTGGGTTTAATTCGAAATGACCAGTTTTTTTTCGAAGTCTGTTGCCCGTAGGATATATTGTCTCCTCCTGTTAAAATGATTAGCACTCTCCGTAGTTAGGAATTCGTTTAGGGAGGAGAAATACTTGTCTCATTCGAATGATGAAATGCTCCACAACTCCATGCCTTGTATTACAATATTTGATTGATGGAAACACCAAAGCAAAACCAAAAACCCTGAGATTACATACATTTGGTGTTGTTCCATTTTTTCTGAGACCAGGCGAGTTTGCCTTTTTAAAGTAATTCCATTGCTAGGCAACAGCCTGGCCATGTGACATGTGTTGACAGTGTTTGGTGCGAAACCGAACCAAAATGAAAAATGAAACAATTTTGCAACTTCACCCTCGAATCGCACCAAGTCCACCGAACTATAGGTGTGAAAACGGCCTAAGAGGCACCCGGAAGTCAGAAATCTGGCTGTTTGAGATGCGATCGAAAACTTATTTCACACATTGTAATGCAAATCAAATAATATTAGTTCGAATTGCGTTTTTCTGGATTTTTTTGTTGTTATGCTGTCTCTCACAGTTCAAATAAATCTACCATTAAAATTATAGGCTGATAATTTCTTTGTCAGTGGGCAAACTGGATAATTTTTTTCCTCACTGTACAGATTATCGGTAACTTTACAATTAACTGTTTACTACCCCTTACCCTAACCTTAAAAATGATCCTATCCCTAACACTAACCATATCCCTAATGCTATCCATAACATTTATTTTAATCCTTACCCTCAACATAACCTCAGCAATCATTTAATTGTTTTTTGATTGATTGTTATAATATACATATACAGTTGTTACGCAAAAGTTTAAAAGTCCCCTGAAAATTTTCTTGATTTTCATTTATAAATAATTGGTTGTTTGGATCAGCAATTTAATTTTGATCTATCAAATAACTAAAGGACACAGATATATTTCAGTAGTGAAATTAGGTTTCTTAGATGAACAGAAAATGTGCAATATGCATCAAAATGAAATTAGACAGCACCCCAACAGAAATATCACATCAATATTTAGTTGAGCCTACTTTAGCAGAAATAACAGCCTGTAGACGCTTCCTATAGCCTGTAATGAGTGTCTGGATTCTGGTTGAAGGTATTTTGGACCATTCCTCCTTGCAAAACATCTCCAGTTCAGTTAGGTTTGATTGTTGCCGAGCATGGACTGCCTGCTTCAAATCACCCCACAGATTTTCAATGATATTCAGGTCTGGGGACTGAAATGGCTATTCCAGAACATTGTACTTCTTCTTCTGCATAAAAGCCAGAGTAGATTTTAAGCAGTGTTTTGGATCATTGTCTTGTTGAAATTTCCAGCCCTGGCGTACCTTCAACTTTGTGGCTGATTCCTCTACATTATTCTCAAGTATCTGCTGATATTGTGTGGAATCCATGTGACCCTCAACTCTAACAAGATTCCCAGTACCGGAACAGGCCACACAGCCCCACAGCATGATGGAACCTCCACCAAATTTTAATGTGGGTAGCAAGTGTTCATCTTGGAATGCTGTATTCTTTTGCCACCATACATAACACCCCTTTGTTTCAACTCCATCTTTGTTTTATCAGTCCACAGCACCTTCTTCCAAAATGAAGCTGGCTTGTCCAAATGTGCATTTGCATACCTCAAGCAACTCTGTTTATGGCGTGTGTGCAGAAAAGGCTTCTTCTGCATCACTCTCCCATACAGGTTCTCCTTGTGCAGAGTGCGCTGAATTGTTGGACGATGCACAGTGACACCATCTGCAGCAAGATGATGTTGAAAGTCTTTGGAGGTGGTCTGTGGGCTGTTTTGACCGTTCTCACCATCCTACACCTTTGCCTCCGATATTTTACTTAGCCTGCCACTTCTGGCCTTAATAAGAACTGTGCCTGTGGTCTTCCATTTCCTCACTGTGTTCCTCACAGTGGACACTAAAAGCTTAAATCTCTGCGATAGCTTTTTGTAGACTTCCCCTAAACCAGGGTTGCCCAACCCCTGTTCCTGGAGATCTACCATCCTGTAAGTTTTCGCTTCAACCATAATTTAGCACACCTGATTCTAATAATTATCTAAAGGAAAGCTAAAATATGTTTCCCACAAACAAAGGTTGGAGAGAACCTACAGGGCAGTAGATCTCCAGGAATAGGATTGGGTAGCTCTGCCATAATGTTGAACAGTCTTTGTCAGGTCATTTGAGAGTTGTTTTGAGGCCCCCATGTTGCCACTCTTAACAGGAGAGTTAAAGAGAACAAAAACTTGCAATTAGCCACCTTAAATAACTTTTCTCATGATTCGATGCACCTGTCTATGAAGTTAAAGGCTTAATGAGCTCACCAAACCAATTGTGTGTCCCAATTAATTAGTGCTAGGTAGTTAAAGGTATTCAAATCAACAAAATGACAAGGGTGTCCATATTTATGCACTTGTCTAATTTCATTTTGATGCATATTGCACATTTTCTGTTAATCCAATGAACCTCATTTCACTACCGAAATATTACTGTCTTTCAGTAATTTGATAAATCAAAATGAAGTTGCTGATCCAAACACCCAATTATTTATAAATGAAAATCATGGAAATTGTTAGGGGTGCCTAAATTTTTAAATACGACTGTATATAGTATATTGAGCAGGGGTATTCAACTCCGGACCTCGAAGTCAAATCCACTCCACTTATTCATTGCAACCCTCTAATATGCGACCTATTGAGACCTGGGACACCTATTTAGACCTGGGACACCAGGTGAATCCAATTAACGTTGAGGTAGAAAAGAAAACCAGCAGGCTCCGGATCCCGTAGTGTTAGAGTTGAAGACCCCTGATATAAAGCATCTACGGATAACACACTAGACTGAATAAAGTGTAAACACTGGTCTCAACTGGTGTTCCATGATGGTGTGTTTCTCTTTAACTCTCTATATCGCTCTCCATCAGGGCCAGAGTGGGACTCATCTTCAGCCCAGGAGTATCATGGGGCACCTGACCATTTTGTGATGGGGTAAATAATAAATGCAAATAATCTGAACCCTCTTAAATGTGTATTTCCTACTGTACATGTACAATTTCCTTTTTTTAGAGAGACAACTGAAATGTATATGCTAACATTATTAGACAAAATATACTCATGAAGTAGTCTACTATATTAAGCCTTTGACCAAATAAGCTACATTTTTGGTATTTACAAGTTTTAAGAATGAGGTTGAAATTTGCCCATTTTAGAAGAATTATTTTTTTGTTCTGTGTACCAATTGTAGGGAAATAAAAATTACACTACGTTTCCAAAGTAACCCTAAATAAGCCAACTTGTCATTTGCTTAACAAATAGTTATTTCTATAGGTAAAGGATATATACAGTAGTGTCTTCACATAAAATATGACATTATAATGATTAACAATTAGCCTATTACATTGAATACACAAGTGAAATGTTAATAGAGGACTTTTACCAAAATACATTTTGTCTGAGGGTATATTACTCAAATACGATATAGAGTCAGTGTCTTGCATAAGCATTCACCACCTTGGATGTTTCAACATTTTGTAATGTGACAATTTGGAATGAAATAGGATTGTATTGGGATTTGTACCATTCGTTTTACACAACACACCAATCCCTTTGGTGCAAAATCTTTTCTATTGTGACACAAAAGTTTAATAAAAAAACAAATGTCCTTATGTATTGCAGCTAAACTATGTGCAGGCATACTAAGTAGTGCATCATAGGACAAAATGCACCATGGTAATTGTATACAGTGGAAAAGGAATTTGTAAAGTTTCAAAACGCAGTATTTCAAAATGTGTACAAAATCTATAGTTGTGCATATATACTTACAGCATAAAAACTGTTTTAAGAACTACTGGAGTCAAGTCAACCTAAAAGAGTGTGAATGAAAGGGAGTGAGAGAGAGGGGCAAGTGACTACATGATATCTGGTTTACTGAAACTGACATTATAAAACCCTGTGGGAGGGAGTCATGTCAGGTATCAATACGTTTTGCTATATACACTTGGTACCCTTGAAATCAATGCTGCCACTGAGTGTTCTGTTGATGTAATTGCTGACGTTTTTAACAATCAAAAAATTATTTAATTGTGTGAATTTTGTAGTATAGTTTGTTAAAAAAAATGTGAATGTGGAAACTGGATTTGACCTATTGATCTTCAACTGAATAAATAAAGTATTCCCGAAAAGATTTCATTTGTTGTGTACTCCTCTGTTAATCATTTGCAGAAACCAAATAGATGGCTTAATCAGAGTATGTCCAACAATTAACCACTATTTTTTTTTATTTTAACTTAGAAATTAAATAGGACTATAGGGAATAGTGGCAGACGTCAATTTGCCAAGAAGGAGAACTGTGTTGAACTTCAAACCCTGTGAAACCGACTTCGCATTCTCTTTCAGTGACCAGTTTAAAATAGCTGTAAAGACTACATTTTTTATATTTGAAATGTAAATAAGCTATTTATATAGGACAATATTTTCCTAAGTGCTTATTTTACCATTTAAAGGAAATAGCAGTGAGGAAATACCGCTTCAACATTGTTTGCCAATGGGGCTTGTAGGTTCAACTTCTGTTGATCAATATAAATTCTGTATAATCAGCTGTGCTGTTCTTTAAAACATTTTCTTTCTTGTTGATTTTGTGAAGAAAAAAAATATGCGGAATAAAACTGCACTTCAACCATTACTGCTGGTCAACCATTACTGCTGATTTGATATGGGCATCCTTACATATACAGAATACTAAGAGTATAATATAATTGAATACTCTTACTTATTTTCTCTTTAAACATAAAGGTAAGACCTTGGGTGTTTAGCAGTTAAGTAATATTGACCTAATGATCTTCATGGTCAGTGAGCATGTCTGTTTGTCAATGAGCACATCACATTTTACTATCTGTAGCAATGTGTCCATATTAGCTAATCAAAACAGGCACCTATTGTTGTACAACAGTCTATACACAAATGTTTACTATAGGCTATCTCATAATTCTAGTGCAGATTATGTATTGTGGATTGAATCAGTCAGAACTCAGATTGTAATAAATATTTTATTTGTATTTATATTTTGTCACGTATTACTTGAAACATTGTAATTGTATTAAAATCCATTTCCCCTTTGTCCCACATTGTTTCATCGGCAAGCCCTCTCAGGTGCAGGATTGTTGAAGATTGATCACATGCTTCCTCCAAACACGCGCTGTCAAGGATTACATATTCACCAACTCTACAACCGTCAACTGAACTCTACAGGTGCCCGACCTGCACAAGGATTTGTATGGAGATAGATTTGATTCTAAAGGTGTAAACTCATAAGTAGAGTCACAAGCAAAAGATGAGTTGTCCAAATATATAATGCAACTGTCAAATAAAAAACACAGTCAACAAATTTATACATGCATTTTCACAAAAATATATCAAGGTCCAAAAACGAATTATTAACAAAAACATGTTTTAATTAGCTATTAAATTTAAGTAAAATTTTATGGTAAGACATGTTTTTGTCAATGTGATTACATTTTTCACATCCATTTTATAGATTTGTTACATGCATTACATTTGTGAATCACTCCACATATTTGTGAGTCACTTGACATTTTTGTGAGTAGGTCCACATATTTGTGAGTCGCTACATGTATTTGTGAGTCGCTCCACATATTTGTGAGTCGCGCCACATATTTGTGAGTTGCTACACGTATTTGTGAGCTGTGTTATACAGATTGTGTTTATGTCAAAAGGAATCCATATTTGGACATCCAAGTTAGTTTTTTAAAGAATGCATCCCCTATGTTAAACACAATATATTCCCTAACTACCTGTATAAATAAAATGTTGGTTAATTAGTATCATTTGCTTTTACAAGTTCTCAAATTTAAAATGTTGTTTTAGACTGTACTGTTGATTTCAAAACGGCAAAGCATTGATATGGACCTTTATTTTGAGATGATGATTTATTTACTGCTGCCATGATCATTTTGACGGAGAGGTTTGTATTTGCATGAAAACAACGAGACAAGGTAAACCCTTACAGATCTCCCATGCATAGTTGGATATTTTGAGACCAGGGGCCTCAATTATAAAACTTTGCGGTGGATTTGCATCAGAAATGGCGTACGGACAAAACATAGGACGTGCGTATGCACAGAAATATTCCGATTTTTTTAACTGTGAGCACGAACGTCCTACGCCGGTTTCCCTTAGCCATAAAAAGTGAAACGCCCATAAATTAATATTAATTGATTGAGACATCATGGCAGACACAGAGGAAGACAAAAAAAATAAACTTTACTCAATGTGAAGTAGAACGTCTTGTTGGAGAGGAGGAAAATGTTGTTTGGAGGTCACTGTGTGGGCATCACTAATGCCAAAAATGCGTTGGAGTGGCAAACGGTTGCAAATGCTGTAAATGCCGTAGCCACAGAAAGTTGGACCACGGGCAAAATAAAAAAGGGATCGGTCCGATCCGGTCGTGGGTGCACCTCAGCCACACTGAAGGTCCTAAATGATATCATAACTGATATAGACCAAAGACTGTGCAGCAGTCTTCATTGACCTGGCCAAGACTTTTTATTCTGTCAATCACATCATCCTCATTGATAGATTAAAGAACCTGGGTTTTTCTACTGACTGCCTAGCCTGGTTCACAAATTATTTCTCAGACAGATTTCAGTGTGTCAAGTCGGAGGGCCTACTCTCCAGACCTCTGGTTGTCTCTATAGGGGTGCCTCAGGGTTCAATTATCGGGCCAACTCTATTTTCTGTATACATCAATGATGTTGCTCTTGCTGCAGGTGACTCTATGATTCACCTGTATGCAGACGACACCATTCTTTATACGCCTGGCCCGACGTTGGACTTTGTGTTAAAAAAACCTTCAGGAAAGCTTTAATAACGTACAACACTCCTTTTGTTGCCTCCAACTACTTTTAAATCCTAGTGAAACTAAATGTATGCTCTTCAAACATTCACACACTGCACCTGCCTGCCCACCAAACATCACCACAGTTGACGGGTCTTGTGCTGGAATATGTAGACTACTACAAATACCTAGGTGTTTGGTTAGACTCCTCACTCTCTTTCCAGACCCACATCAACCAGCTCCAATCAAAACTTAAGTCCAGGATTGGCTTCGTATTTCACAAAAAAAAAGCCACCTTTACCTTTCCAGCGAAACTTGCCCTCGTGAAAATGACTATCCTTCCAATACTTGACTTCGGTGATGTAATTTACAGATCTGCATCAAACTCTCTACTTTGAAAATTAGATGTTGTGTACCACAACGCCATGCCACCAATGCTCCATATAACACTCACCACTGCAGTCTCTATAAACTAATTGGCTGGCCTTCACTACACACCCAGCGTCAAACAAACTGGTATCATCTCATCTACAAGTGTCTCCTAGGCAAACCTGTGGAAAACTGGACATAACTGTAAATTGTGCTTTTTGTTTGCCTGTTCCCCGCAGTGTACCGAAAATGAATGTACAGTGGGGCAAAAAAGTAATTTGTCTTAAAAAGATGAGACAGGCCTGTAATTGTCATCGTAGGTACACTTGAACTATAAGAGACAAATTTAGAAAAAAATCCAGAAAATCACATTGTAGGATTTTTTATGAATTTATTGGTAAATGATGGTGGAAAATAAATATTTGGTCAATAACAAAAGTTCATCTCAATACATTGTTATATACCCTTTGTTGGCAATGACAGAGCTCAAACGTTTTCTGTAAGTCTTCACAAGGTTTTCACACACTGTTGCTGGTATTTTGGCCCATTCTTCCATGCAGATCTCCTCTAGAGCAGTGATGTTTTGGGGCTGTCGCTGGGCAACACAGACTTTCAACTCCCTCCATAGATTTTCTATGGGGTTGAGATCTGGTGACTGACTAGGCTACTCCAGGACCTTGAAATGCTTCTTACGAAGCCACTCCTTCATTGCCCGGGCGGCAATGATCATTGTCTGTTTGGGATCATTGTTTGGGATCATTGTCATGCTGATGGAAGGAGGTTTTCATTCAAAATCTCACGATACATGGCCCCATTAATTTGTGTGTTACTGATGGTAGTGTAGTAAGGGGGTAAAAGGATACAATTAAGATGCACTTATGAAGTTGAAGCATTAATAATTAATATTACCTTTCCTCCCCTGTTGCAATAGTCTGGGTTAAGAACGAAGAAATGCTAATAAATGGATATAGAGGATTGATAGCATAGATGTGGTTGAATATTTCCTGTCTAACTATCTGACCTCATAATGATCATTGATCCGTGTGTGTACAGCTACGGAAAGAAATACCAGAGCGACCCAGGAAACTAAAGCATTGCCCACGAGTCAGACAAAGGTGCATAGGCTACCTACCTAACTTTGTGCCTGATAAAGGCTGAAAACTTCAGAGCAGGCAGCAACAAGATAGCTTACGTTCTCATTAATGACTCCATCGGAGATATTCTGGGAAATGATTTAGAATGTCTATGACAGAACTTAGTAAGTGAATAATATTTAATTCCAGTTAAAGGGCATCGAAGTACAAACTTTAACCGGACACAGAATAATACAATACCAAGAATTTACCTGTCGTCTAACACTTCTAAACATGATCTATGATCTAAGCATGTCTTATAAAGTTCAGTCTATTTCAACATTTATTCAACACATTTGCTATGGCGCACACTAAATGTGTGGCCAGAAGAATCGTTAAAGAGATCTCATCTGTTTAACATTAAACAAAGACTTATATTTCCCCTCGAGAGGGGACGCCCACAACTCCCGCTGCATACGAAATAAAGATCAGTTCACTGGCTGGAATTGGAGAACAACAGAGTACATTAACAATTAGATTATGCGTCGCCTTGGCGCCTCGGCGCATCCGGGCTGTCACAAAGGACTGGGTTATAACATTTGAATATCTTACAGAGGGGGGAGCTAGCATTTGTCTTCTAGAAACCCCGTGGAGACAACATAAGACCTGTACAACCTTTTACAAGTAATAATACCAAACTCCCTTTATGGGTGGATCAAAACCAAAAATCACATATTAACAGGCTTAAATGTGTGACATACATTGGGGTTTGCCCCCTTTCCCATTAATCTTAATTCATCCCAGGAAATCCTTTGTTAGATGAGGAGGGATGGGAAGCCAGCTGTTGAAGGAGTCAGTATTTGGTCCTATAAACATTAATTTCCCACTACAGTAGCCTTTGTTACTTTGGTCCCAGCTCTCTGCAGGTCATTCACTAGGTCCAACCATGTGGTTCTGGGGTTTTTGCTCACCGTTCTTGTGATCATTTTGACCCCATGGGGTGAGATCTTGCGTGGAGCCCCGGATTGAGGGAGATTATCAGTGGTCTCGTATGTCTTCCATTTTCTTATAATTGCTCCCACAGTTAATTTCTTTACACCAAGCTGCTTACCTATTGCAGATTCAGGCTTCCCAGCCTGGTGCAGGTCTACAATTTTGTTTCTGGTGTCCTTTGACAGCTCTTTGGTCTTGGCTATAGTGGAGTTTGGAGTGTGACTGTATGAGGTTGTGGCTTTGTCTTTTATACTGATAACAAGTTCAAACAGGTGCCATTAATACAGGTAACGAGTGGAGGCCAGAGGAGCCTCTTAAAGAAGTTACAGGTCTGTGAGAGCCAGAAATCTTGCTTGTTTGTAGGTGACCAAATACTTATTTTCCACCATAATTTACCAATATATTCATTAAAAATCCTACAATGTGATTTTTCGTATTTTTTTTAAGTGTAGCTATGATGAATTACAGGCCTTTCTCATCTTTGTAAGTGGGAGAACTTGCACAATTGGTGGCTGACTAAATACTTTTTTGCCCCACTGTAATTATGCGACAACCCAATTATACCTACTAACACTTTTGGCATAACTTGGCTATAGGTTGGCTGAGATTTCCCTGACCTGCCAGCCAATTCCCTCTGGAAAGTGCCAGTCACCAGAAATCCTAGTGTTGTAAGGACTTAAAGTGGGATTGGCATGGCATGGTTTCTCTGAGTGCTCCTCTTTAACACTGGGCCAGCAACATTTGCCAGCAAGTCTTCTTGCTCTCTGAAGATTTATTCCCTCTGAAACCTTCCATTTGCCCATAGGCGTAGATTACGGTGGGGATGGTGGGGACGCGTCCCCACCCGATTTTGTCATGAGTCATTTTTTCCCCACCACTTTTTTTGAGACAAAGACCTGAGCAAATCAATTAAGGCCTAGACCGCTGGTCTAAACTGTGCAGGCTCTGCTCAGCCGGTATGGCGGGACGCAGCAGCCTCTGTCAATGAAACACAGAGCCAGCGTCAGACCGAGCTAAGCGGGGGCATTTATTTTTACTGGACGGGCACGTTTTTATTTTCTATATATTTGTAGGGATGGAGATTTTCGCTGATTTCACTATTAGATTGTTTACTTGATAGGCTCTGAGTCGGCTAAGATTATTTTAGTCTAGCAGTCACTTGGCTGTGTGCAATCTGATGCCCTGTATCACTTAGCTACAATAACTGTGCTACGGAATATTATGATATTATTAAGACAAATAGTGCAACACTAATAAAATATGTTTTAACAAAGGTACTTTCCAAAATTATATTGATTTAAGCAAAGCATACAATGTAACCTCAAAAAATCCCTTTCATTTAGCCTGTTCGCTTAATTTTTTCTTTTTTGCACACTGCAAATGTCAGCGCAATTGCAGCTGTTGTTGAAATAACTATAACCTGTCCTGAACTTTAAATATACTGTTGTTATTAGACCTTTAGTATTGGTTTTCATATAGTTTGACGTTGAATATGATGTATAGCCTGCCACTTCAAAACAGCAAGTTGTGTTTGCCTTTTCTTTGCTAAATTAACACTAATATTGCCATAAGCTATTTATTTTAACTAGGCACAATTTACATTTTGTTGTTTAATTTCTAATGTTCTTATTATTTCTTTTTTCACCAGTTCAAACCATCATGCACTTTATTTTTGAACAGTTTGAATGATCTAATCACAATGATGTCATTATGTTGTTACCTAGTCAAATAGTTATGTGTGAATCTTTGTGTATATCCAGAGACAAAGTCAGATTTCAGGTTTACTCCCTAAATGTAAGTAAAAAATGTGATGAATCCAGGTTAAAGATATAACTTCCAAATCAAATGTTATATTGTCCTGTCAAGACAAGCATTTCTTTTTCACTAACACACAGTTCCCCACTCTGGAACTTGCTGCGCATTTTCTCGAAATAGGCTCCATCCAGCATGCGCCATTTAATTGACGCGCTCTGCTGATTTGCAAGCTAAACATTTTTTTATTTGTAGAACATGAGTTCACATTACTTATCATAGTGACATACAACCAAGCATTTGTAATAATATTGGCATTTAGCAACAAATATGAGGCTTAACATTAGGAATAATTTTAAGGTGGCTAATTCTAAAAAGGCCAGCAGCTACTGTACATTAAGATCCTGGATGCTTGTACATTTGTGTTTATCTTGTCAATCATCTTTTTTAATTATGTAGTTGTTTCTGATTATTTCTCCCAACAGTGCAGTAAAGCATCAAACAAAATGGTTTAATTAAAAAACATTAATTGTGTCATTTATTGAAGAAAAAATTCTACTAGTCTACAATTTCAAATCGAACATATACCCTTTTATTTTTATTCATGATTTAGGTATCTTCAAAACAATATCCAATGCTCAAAAAACTAAGGGAATGTGCTCGCCAGAGGTAGCCTGACTGCCATTAGGTACTGAGATAAGATCCTCAGACCCCTTGTGAGACCATATGCTGGTGCGGTTGGCCCTGAGTTCCTCCTAATGCAAGACAATGCCAGACCTCATGTGGCTGGAGTGTGTCAGCAGTTCCTGCAAGAGGAAGGCATTGATGCTATGGACTGGCCTGCCCATTCCCCAGACCTGAATCCGATTGAGCACATCTGGGATGTCTTTTTTTTTTTAACCTTTATTTAACCAGGTAAGTTGACTAAGAACAATTTCTAATTTAGAGGAATGACCTGGGAGCAATTAGGGTAAAGTGTCTTTCCCAAGGACACAACGACATTTGGCTCAGTCGGGAATCGAACTGGCAACCTACTGACTACAAGTCTGACACCCTACCCACTGAGCCATCTGCGCCCCATCATGTCTTGCTCCATCCACCAACGTCACGTTGCACCACAGACTGTCCAGGAGTTGACGGATGCTTCAGTCCAGGTCTGGGAGGACATCCCTCAGGAGACCATCCACCACCTCATCAGGAGCATGCCCAGGCATTGTAAAGAATTCATACGGGCCAATGTAGGCCACACACACTACTGAGCTTCATTTTGACTTGTTTAAAGGACATAACATCAAAGTTGGATCAGCCTGTAGTGTGGTTTTCCACTTTGACTTTGAGTGTGACTCCATATCCAGACCTCCATGGGTTGATAAATTTGATTTCCATTGATTTTTGTGTGATTTTGTTGTCAGCACATTCAACTATGTAAAGACGAAAGTATTTCATACAATGAGTTCATTCATTCAGATGTAGGATGTGTTATCTTAGTGTTCCCTTTATTTTTTTGAGCACTGTATTTTCTAATATGGTAGCCTATGGATAAAACATGTGGTACTTAACAAAAGGTGGGATTGGTGACAGGCTCGTCAGTTAAAAAAAAAAGACTTGCTCATCCGTCCAGGGCAGGCACAGCTAACTTACGCCGGGACTACACTACAGCTGTGTCTCAATTTGAAGGCTGAATGCGTGAATTCACATATAAGTGTAAGTTTTTCTTAGTTTTTTTTATTAATTTTATTTTCATGCATAAACTGTGTGAAAACAAAACAGGGTTAAAACTTGTCAACCCATTGGAGCCTCTGGCCAGCCTCTCGCTTCCTGGGTCAGAGCGTCTGCACATCTTCCCGTCAAGTTTGCTTTTTATAAATCCCAATTCTTGCGTAGGGAGTGGCATATGTCTTCTGTTGTGCATATGCCATGTTTATTAAGGAGGCCCCAGGAATCGTGGTCTTACATTCTTGATGCAGTTGTCACTAAAGCACTGCGCCAGGTAGGATGGAAATATGTTTAATTAGAATAAACTAAATAAAAAACCATGACAAATTTTTACAGCCTGGGTGCTTACGTCTTGAACACAAAGATCTGGATATCTCATGATAAATATACAACCAGTTGATCTACGAAGGAAATGAACGTCTGTACCTTATACCACATGCTTCCTAACTGGGGGCGGTAGCCATCTTGGAACTGGGGCTGGTAGCCATCTTGGAACTGGGGCTGGGAGCAGCCATCTTGAGACTGGGGCTGGGAGTCTCAAAGGCTCTCAGTGGCTATACATAGTCGTCATCTATGGCCGTTTGCTCTGCAAAAAATGCTTAATAGGAAGCGTCGCACAGGTCCCATGGCAGGTCCTCCTGGACCCAGCCACTGTAAGACGGCTCCATCCTAGCCATTGTTTGAGGCGAGGTATTCTGTAACGATGGGCCTCAGGCAGAATATAAAATTCAAAATATGTTTATTATAGTCCCAGTAAATGATGCAAACCACCAGCAGTTTACAGATAATATATCAGAGTCAGATGGGGATATAGCGATGATCAGTAATCAATGTAGGCGTAGTTCAGAACAGGGAGACAGGTACTCAGACAGGCAGGTTGGTAGCTGGAGCTCAGATTCTCAAACAGGCAGGGACTCAGCAGGCACAAGGTTTTGAAGACAGGCAGGGTTCGGTACACAAGGAAGGTTCTCAGAATAAACAGGGTTCGGCAACAGGTAAGACAGAGAAATTCAGGCAACAGTACAAAGGGTAATCCAAAACTCACAAAACTCAAGTAGTAGCACTAGGTCAGACCAGGAATCAATAAACCATAAAGCCGCTCAGAATGTAGGGTGTGTACTTACAATACCTCGCAAAGAGGAACTGGGAAGTGGTGGAATATATGGAGAGTAGAGTGAAGCAGGTGAATGGAATTTGGGTGATTGAGTCCGAGTTATGGGAATTGCAGTTCTGAGCAGTCTTGGATAGGGAAGCTAGTTCTCTGGGAAGAGGAACTGGGGAACGTTACAATGGGAGCAGCTTTATCAACAGTGATTTTTGGTATGATCTATAATGTTAGCTGTTTAAAGTGCTGGAAATCGATAATTTAGATTGTCTGTAATATTTACAACAACATTGCAACATATTATGGTAAATTTTACATGAAATTAGAAGGTTAGAGTGACTAATGTCGGGTTGCCGCCTATTAGTCAAATTGATGCTGCTTTAGCTATCTATTATGGTAGTAATTTATAAGAATTATTGATTTTCACAAGAAAGGCATTGTGTTTGTATGTATTAATATGTTTGATCACACACACACAGAGATAATAAATATGGTAGACAAAATAATTATCAATTTACTATAAGAACATCTTGTAATGGAATAAAACCAAAAATCAGAAATGCATCAAGCTGTAATGAAATGTATTTGGAGTACCATCAAATGTATTAAATGGTAGGGGCCTGACATTTTTATAAGGTCCTGGAACTGTGCCACTATTGTCTATATAAAGTCAAACCATATTATTAACATGAGGGTGTGACCAGCTGACGTCCTACAATAAGTTATATTGGGAAGTTTGGGAAAAGCCCTCCCAAGGAGTTGGCATAAAGTGACGTCATGTGTGATATAAAACTGAGTGTAACCCTTCGATTTGGAGTCCGCTTGACCCCGGGGAGTGGACTCGGCTTTACTGATCTGTCATTATGCTGATTTGTCATTCAAGTCTATTCAAGGATTCCCAAAACCTCTTGTACAGTTTCTCTGTTTTGCTGGACAGGATGAAACTGTTGGGCTTCATTTCCCGTACAGTACCCGGTGTTAAAACATCATATACTAAACTTCATGCGATTTGAAATGCAGATGCAGTTTTCAACTTTACAGAGTCTAAGTGAAACCATTATCAGGACTAGAGTACATTTTTTACTTTTACTTTCTATTGTGTCAGTTAAAATAATGATAAAGGTTTGTGTCTGTGTTAGTTGGCAACATTAACCCAAGTATTTTTTTGTTTTGTTTTTAGGCATGGACATTCAGTTATTCCAGTAAACAAATAGGAAATGGACTTATTAAAACATTAACATTTTAATAAAGCACTTATTGGGCATATGCTCATGTCTTTCTTGTAGCCAGCTTCTTGTACAATGGTTGGATGTGCAGCATGGGGGTGTACCGCCCGCTCAGAGAAGGGGGTCAGCATGTTTGTCTTCCCTGCAGAAAATGAGAGAAGGAAGAAATGGTTAATCAAAATGAGCAGGAGTAATTGGACTATCACAGGATACACCAACAACAAGAAATTATGTGAGGTAGTGATATGAAGAGATTGTATTCAGTAACATTTATTAAATACCCTTCATGTAAAACATCAAATATGTTGCAATTCTAACTACATGATCTTATATGGTATGTTCTTGGGTTATTGTTAACATTACTATTACATCAAATTTCTACAATGTCTACAATAAAATCATACTAACATTGCCATAAAATATAACTCAACCCAAATGTAATAATAGTGTAATTTTTTTAAAGTAATTGACTTCAACAGTACTGTAGCTACTGTAATCGTTTTTAAAGTAGAAGGCTAACGTGTTAACTGTTGACATTAGCTAGTATTCCTTAAACATTTAAATTAGTAAATTTCATAAACCTACGCTCAATAATGTTAGCTAAAAGTAATGCAGGTTTCAAAAGTAATTCAGATTTTATAGTTATTACCTCCGTAAGGAGCTGATGAAACGTTGCTTCTCTACGGCGACAGGGGTAGTAGCTCAGTTTGTTTGGAACTTTAGAGGGTCTCTATGATCCGCCAGTGCTGTAAAAGAAACTGACTGATGACGTGAACGGACGGAATTGACGCAACTATCTCTCGGTCAATGGCTCTGATACCGACTGCTTGTTCGAATTTGATTGCCGAAAGTATCCCGCCAATGTGATTGGATGTAGCAATGCAGGACTAACTGATTGGTCAGTAGTAGAGGGGTTCCAGCCCATTTGGTTGCGACACTCATTTCACAAGCTTACCACCCTGGAATTACAAAACTGATTAACGTAGTAAACATGTCAAAAATCAGAGCGCGCGCAAACAAGCACTCGCACTTTGTATTTAAGCCTCACAGTAGAATATTGTTTGCTGTAAAAGTTTTTGTTGTAAGTCTGAAAAAGAAATATGCTTGCAATTCCAGCAGAATTTATACAAATATTATATTACAGATTTGCAACTTTTAAAAATGTTTTCACAGTTCATTATGCAAGCTTGTAAAATATAACTTACAAGCACAAACCTAATTTTACACACTTGCAAAAATAGCATGCAAGTACTGACATAAATTTACAAGCTTGCAAAACGAGATTACAGATTTGTTAAAGCAAACTTGCGATCAGAAACTTCATTGTACAACCACAAACCTCAACATACATCCACACAACTTTGCCTACAAGTCTAGAGACTTTTGACATGTTTATTATTCCATAGGTGTTTGGCTTCCAGAATGCTCGAGAGGAACAAGGTGAGTGATGACCAGCTCAACAGCACAGATGGTTTCTGGAATGGAGGCACGGAGAACCACGTGAGAAAATGGCAATTCAGAATAATAAGGGCACAGTTCACAGACTGGCTATAATAGAGAATGGCACGAGACTAGAACACACTTGGTTGTACAATAATACAGGAGGGACTGATTGTCAACACCTCCCTAATAAAGGGAAGGTGGCCCTCAGCCCCTGGTGCGGCAGGGGGAACAGTTGATGGGACTGGTGCTTTGAGACTGTGCTTTGAGACAAGGGTGCAGGGAAAACAGGAACAGGAACTCGGGAATGTGGTGCAGACAAACAAACACTTGGTTCAGGAGGGCGGGATCGTGACATGAACTTCTCCCAGAGGGATGCCACCGGGGCAGACACCGTGCCTTCCAGACGGTAGAAATCCCTGATGAGGGAGGCGTCAAGGATCTGCCGGCGAGGGATCCAGCTCCTCTCTTAGGGACCATACCCCTCACAGTTGACGAGGAACTGGACACACTGACCCCGGCAACAGGCGTCCAGGAGGCTGTGGACCGTGTACACTGGACCCCCATCTATGATGCACAGAGGGGTAGGTAACATGGGACTGAGGCGAACAGGTTTTTTGACCAGGTTAATGACATCCTGCACAACAAATGGACCCAAAAACTGGGACATGAGTTTCCAGGAGGCAGTCCTGATGGGAAGGTTCTTTGACGACAACCACACCACAAGCCGGAGCTGGAGTGCATCGACGGTTGGCCTGGCACTGATACATGTCTGAATTCATGAGCAAGTCTGATGGCATTGGCAGATGTGGGTTTGGACTGAGGGCACTGACAAAATCCGAGGGAAACAGGGGTGGCTAATAGCCGTACAGGTACTGGAAAGGGGACATACCTGTGGCAGAGGTAGGCAGGGTGTTGTGAGCATAGATGACTCCGGAGAGTTTTGCGGACCAGGTGGTGGGGTCCGCTGAGACCAGGCAGTGGAGGGTGGTCTCCATCTTCTGGTTAGCCCTCTCTGCCTGCCCGTTTGACTGTAGGTGGTACTTAGAGATTTTTTACACAGCAGTGAAGTCATCAGTGTACCCTGGTTGTGTAATGACCTTCACTCTATTATACAAAACCTTCCTTAACACATTAAATGGAGCTCTGACAGAAATGGTTGCCATCTGAAAAATGGCCACCATGTAGAATTTTTGGGTGGCCAACAGTTTTTTCTCAAAAAGTGACCCTTAGAGAGTATCTGGGCCAAAAAGGGCTGCTGGCCACAGATTTGTTTGTGTCACTCTGCACAACTGGCTAAATGGTAATCCATTCTTAAGGGGAAGAGGATGCATACTGTCTGCACTGAGTAAGGTATTGCGGTCTGTGGGCTTTGTATATAGGTCTGTATGTAGTACATTATTGTCATTAATGATCCATAGATCCAAGTAGCTTATTTTACTTTCATCCACCTGCATTGAAAATTTGAGGTAGTTTAAACTTTCATTCAATAGCCTATGAAATTCTTGTAGTTCCTGTCTACTGCCATTCCAGAGCACAAATACATCATTAATATATCTCTTCCAAAGAATGATCTTAGTCAGGATAGGGTACATCTCAGTTTAATAGATAATTTCTTCTTCAAAAAGTCCCACATATAAGTTTGCATAGTTTGGAGCAAAAGGGGACCCCATTGCTACACCCCTAATTTGAAGATATAAGTCTGATTTAAATAGAAAATAGTTGTTAGATAATACCAGTTCAGTAAGTTTTGAGATGCATTCATTAGATGGAGTGAGGGTAGAGACTCTCTGAGAAAGAACATTTTGTAAAAAAATAACATACCTGTGGTATGTTAGTACACTGGCTCTCCACATCAAAGGTGACCAGTAGAGTGCCTTCTGGTATTTCATTTAGTCCCTCTAATAATGAGATCATGTGACTTGTATCCTTGATATAAGATGGGAGCTTCTCAACAACAGGTTTTATTTGGTTGTCTACAAAATTAGAGATGTTTGATGTCATTGACTCAATGGCTACTACAATCGGTCTCCCGGGAGGTGGAAAGACTTCTTTATGTTTTTTAGGGACTGTGTAGAAAACAGGTATCTTGGGATGTCTCACACATAAATATCCAAGTTCTTCAAGTCAGCAGTCTTCCCCGTGATTGTGGTTGTGTAAACTAGCTGATTAGAGCTCTTCTCAGGTCCACATTTGTGTTTTATAAATGCATTATTCTTGTATTTTGGGATACTGTTTTTTATTTCCATGACCTGTTAGCCCTAATCATTAAGATTGAAACAAAATGGCTTGAGGTATGTCACTTTTAGTAATGAATGTAAAATATATGAAAGTGTCCCATTTTAAATAAAATTACAGAACAAAACACTTCACAATTTTTAAAATAGTTTAGATGCATTTGTATTGCTCTAGTGATGCATTGTTGTATTCTTATTACTTCATTAATATACTAGAAATGTTTGCATGGATAGGGAATTCAGAACCAAGCATTTCACTGTAATATGAACACATATAATGGGCACAAGTAAGTGTAGAATGGTTCTGATTCCAATTCCAACCACTTTCATTAATTATAGCCTATCCATCTGGACGTGCCTTGTGATGTACAGTTTGAAGCTATTTTGCTGATCAGTCATGCATTTGTCAGAGGGGCTTGTTTAGTGTGATTGTTCATTGATTATTGCGGGCACCAACATTTTACTTTTGTTTAATAATTTTTCTTTGGGGGGGGTATATATTATATTTTAATCATTGACCTGGCAGTAGGAAGCAGAGGCTAGGAAGACCGGTATAGGGATGTAAGGTCACAGATAAATATTCATAAATATTCTCAAGTACACCCTGTGCAGGGCCTGAGTGAAACTCATTTTCAACTAACCAGGCAGTTTGTGGTTTGGAATGCAATATTTTACAGTTTGGCAATAACCACAGATAAATTACAGTTTAAGCTAATGTCCAATATATCGATTTGTGTGCAATTGACAGCAACCTGCAACCTGTCCCTCTCTACCTGTCTCATCACCGTTGCCATCATGTTGCCATCATCAGGCTTTGAGTCACCAACTGCGGTCTGCACTGCACCTGAGATACATCCTTGAATTTAGCACTTTGGTTGAATTTTGATCCAGGTCCTTTCTTTCTTTATCTTGCCTTTTCTACTCCTGCTTGTGTCTTTTTATTTTCCATCTCTTAACATTTTATCAATTGTCAATTGTCAGTCTATGTCTCTGGTTTAACTTTTAATTACCTCAGGTGACCAATTAAGGATTTTGAGTGCTCGTTCAATTTGGGTCACATGCGTGTGCCAGCCCAGTTAACAGCTCTTGTGTGTGTGTGTGTGTGTGTGTGTGTGTGTGTGTGTGAGAGAGAGAGAATGTGAGTTACTGTAGGAATTGCACTCGGAAAGTGGGTCGCCACACTACATACATAAAATTGCTTATCCTAAACTTCTTCACCAGTCCAACAACAAGCAGCCAACCAGCTATGCCCCTGATTCTCCCAATGAATCACCTCGGCCCGACCATGTGGATATGTGAAGTACCTTTTAGAGTCCTTGTACCCCTGTACAGTAGGTCCATTTTGGTCTACTTGGTCATCTACCCTGATCAGCCACTGATGCCTTAATGGCTCTAATATTAGGTATTGTTGATTTTTGCTTTACCACCAGAGGACACTGGTGTTCTTTCAAAGTTCTCAGATCATACACATCTCTAGGAATATATATTTTTTGCATTTCTTTTGTACTATTTATTAATCAATTATTTCATTATATTAGCTTTGTTAAAACACATTCAATGGGGTCCCTGAAACTTAAAGTCACTGCTTTATCATTGGTAGAACAGTATAATTTAAAAGCTGTCCAATAAATGTTTGAACAAATGTATTGTTCTGTGATGATGAAAAAATTCTGAGCCAATGTCAGAGATACGTGATCTATAAATACTGTACCTTGCCTCCTATATAAATACTGTATGTTAATTCCATGCCAGTCCTACTACCTAAAAGAAGTAATGATTCCAATCATTCATTTTATTCACAAGTCTAGGCAGTAATATCATTATCCCCCCAGTAATATAATGTAAAGTGCCAAAGTATATTAAATATTGTGTTGGTTGAGCACAAAATGCATTGACCTTGCCAAAATCTGGTCGAATATATGAAGCAGCATATTCTGGAAATGTTCACATTGCACCTGCTTCATTGCAGCAAGGATCTGTCAACAGAACAGACGGTTACCAGTCTAGCCTTTTTGTATTGCATGCTTGACTTGCCAGAAAGTTATGAAAACAACTCAAAAGTAAAGAAATTAACCATAATGTATTACTGTAGCTCCTGAATTAATATACAGTATTCATCCTGTATTTAATGCAAGTTTATTTTCACAACCTTCTAAAACAGACAGAAACCTAAGCTAAGCAGCTTTGTGGTTATATTATCAACCAAAATATCTGACTTATCTGGGTTATGTTGACATTTGAATTTGATTGGCTGATGTGATGTGGAAGAATGGACAGAGTTTCTGAAACATCAGGATGTAAGACATCAGTACATTCTAGGGCACCATTGTGATTGAATTGTCTGCTTCACTCCATTATTTGTTTTATTTATTATTTTTAATTTATTAATTATTTTTATTTATGTTTTTATTCAAAAAGTGGGCCTGGCTAGCGATTCAGTAACTAAAACCAGGAAAATATAGACCACCCACAAATATTTAAATTATGGCTTTTTATCAGAAAAAACATAAAAAAATATAACACATTTCAATATATCAATAAAAGTCAAATTATTTAGTTTGAATAAAGATAATGAATAATTTGCAACATATATTTACTTTAATCTAAAGCAACTCCAGCACCCTTCCAACAGCAATCTTTCTAAAGGAAATTGATTATGAGGTGCTATGCATATACAGAAATTCCTATTTTTAATGATGTTTGACCATTTAGGTAGGGATAAAAATTTAGGTTACCAATATATAATTGCAACCCTAATAAGAAAATAATAAGTTGTCAAATGGTGTTGTGATCATTGGGAGTGCGTATGCTGTGTAAATGGGTAAGCAATGCTTTTAAATGCTATTTTTTATTCTCTCCTCCCCAGCATTTGCACTATTTCCCTTACTTTTGTTCATTAACACTAGATAAATGTTAAAATGTCTCAGTGATTGAGTCATTAATATCTACTCAATGTGCCTCTTCTCTCCTCTGGCAGGCTCTGTGGAGATGTACCAGTGACCAGGGTTGAAGTGGGACTGTGTATGACTAATGACCTGCATTTGAAATGTGTGTGTATTTTACCGGGGATTCAGGGTCCTCGAGCATTTCCCCACTGGCACTTACAAACCTTTGAATACGGACTGCCTTTACCATTATCTCCTTTTGCTCTTTATCTTTGTGTCTATGTCAATAACTCCTTCTGACTCATTCTTCTCTTATTTATTCATTCTCACTTCGCCTCTCTCTCCCTTGCATCCTGTTCTCTCCCCTCCCTTCTAGCACTTTGAGCATCCATTACTCTTAGGCACATGCATTAAGCATTGCTCTTTAGTGGGACTCATTTGGGGTGATGTTCCTCACAGAACAGGGAGAAAGGCCTCAGGTGATAAAGCCAGAGTCGTTGTGTTACGTTATGACACTGTCCCACAAAAAACCTGCTATTTTCGCCAGAGTAGTGGG
Organism: Umbra pygmaea; assembly: GCA_016801145.1. Lineage (NCBI taxonomy): Eukaryota > Metazoa > Chordata > Actinopteri > Esociformes > Umbridae > Umbra > Umbra pygmaea. The sequence goes on from JACXGM010004965.1 coordinate 34,965, forward strand.
CTTAGCTTAAGTTAAGATAGACACAGAACCAAGCACACACAGCATAAAGTCCAGTGATAAATTAACACTCTCAGTGTTTATATAGCTCCATTGGAGCTATATAAACACTGAGTGTTAAATTAATACTTAGGGTGTTGACATTGGACTTTTTGTTGTGCATGCTTCAGAGTTGAGGCCTATAGAGGACAACTTCCTTTGCAATATCCCATGATCAACAGTATCGAAACCCTTAGACAGGTCAGTAGAACAAGAAGGGCATCAAATCTTAGCATCCAAAGCACTGACAACATCATTTACAACCAGTGTTTTATGCCCCTAAACAGTAAAATCCATATAAAAATGGTATACCTACAAATGTTCTGAAACGTTATATACATGCATATTTGTTTATGTTATATCCATTTAAAAAAAGTCCATGTTTGCTTAGTACAAATTGTAGGGAAAGATGAACATGTGCCCTTACAGAAATCTACAATAATATTACCCTGGAAATCCAGAGTTCTCGCGAGAGCACAATTTGAATTTGCTCAGCAAGTTACTCTGGCTTCAAGTGATGCTGCTCATTAACTTTGCCCGTGTAGCCGAGCTGCACCAATCACATTGGTGTATCTGATATGCGGCCCAGAGGCGTGTTAAACAGATGACGACAGCGCTGTGAGTACGACCTCGAAGTCATTAGTAAACATTGTAAGATCACTATGGATGAACACCAGTTGTTTGAAACGGCTTTAGCCACTACATTGAACGAGTTAGACTTAGCTTTTTGTCTAAAAGAGGAACAGAAGACGGCGCTCAAATCGTTCCTTTTTAAGAAGGATGTTTTTGCTGTTTTGCCGACCGTATACAGCAAGAGTTTAATCTACCAGTTAGCTCCGCCATAGGGGCTTAGCGAAAACCCACTGGTGATTGGTCGTAGTGTTATCCAATTGCGTAAGGTGAGATTTTTAAATGCACGCTTGGTGCCGCCCCTCGAGTTTGGTCATTTTCATTACTCGATGCCAGACCCTTAATCCTTAGCATATATTGAAAATATATTACCATTGATTTTGATTACAAAATTAGAATAGTAGAATTAGGTAATATACCGGTATGTCACATATATAAAAATGGCCAATTTTTGACATAGATGTACATGTACAGGTCCTTCTCAAGAAATTAGCATATTGTGATAAAGTTTATTATTTTCCATAATGTAATGATAAAAATGTAACTTTCATATATTTTAGATTCATTGCACACCAACTGAAATATTTCAGGTCATTTATTGTTGTAATACTGATGATTTTGGCATACAGCTCATGAAAACCCAAAACTCCTATCTCAAAGAATTAGCATATCATGAAAAGGGTCTCTAAACGAGCTATTAACCTAATCATCTGAATCAACTAATTAACTCTAAACACCTGCAAAAGATTCCTGAGGCTTTTAAAAACTCCCAGCCTGTTTCATTACTCAAAACCGCAATCATGGGTAAGACTGCCGACCTGACTGCTGTCCAGAAGGCCATCATTG
>JACXGM010004966.1:0-36383 GCA_016801145.1 Umbra pygmaea
GTGAGTGCACGAGTGTGAGTGCACGAGTGTGAGTGCACGAGTGTGAGTGCACGAGTGTGAGTGCACGAGTGTGAGTGCACGAGTGTGAGTGCACGAGTGTGAGTGCACGAGTGTGAGTGCACGAGTGTGAGTGCACGAGTGTGAGTGCACGAGTGTGAGTGCACGAGTGTGAGTGCACGAGTGTGAGTGCACGAGTGTGTCTTGCATGTTTACCTTTAGAGTGTGCAGCTCCCACAAGGCAGTGTTCTGAGGGTTGCAGTATTCCGGCTCGTCCAGCTGAGGCATATACACCCCTGAGCCCTGCATTTCATTGTCCAGCAGGATGTCACACTTCGGGAAGGTCTGCAGAGAACGAGGAGCTCAACGTTTTAACTTCGCACTCTCGACTAAGTTGCCGACAGGGGCACGACTCACACGGTGGAAACTTACGTGCATCAACATCCGGTTGGATGCCAGGAGGCCCACGGTGGCGTTGGGCAGTGTGTGTAGGCTGAGCGTGCTTAATCGTTTGACGAAGGCCAAGGAGCGCTGCAGTGTCACCTGTTTCCTGCGCCTGGTGAGCATCACATCTATACACTGCAGCACAATGCTGATGTCATCATTAGACGCACCTGGGAGAAAAACACAGCCCGTTAAAGTACAGCATGTGTCAACGGGCCTAATGTCAGCGGACATCAGCTAGATTTGTTCACTTACCTGCATTGAGCTTAGGCAAGGTCTTGTACAGGTGAGTGTAAAACTTCAGTGGGTCGATGTTGAGAACATCCCCTGTTGAAAAATAGAAAAATTTACATTGTGTTGTTTTTAACGAGATACATTAGTTGTTTTGCAGTAACTGAAGTTTTAACTATGAAAATATCATATGCCTAACACCAAGATATGTGAACTTAATCATTGTCTTGAATTGTTTGTATTCTAAACACCTTTTAAACTTATTTTAGTTTAGCAAGTCTTGCAGAGATTCCAATGTACACATTGTACTGGGTATTTGGAGGGTTTTATTAGTGTCATCAAGTAGGCGATCACTGACCTTGACCAGAAAGTATTTTGAAGACTGTCTGAATGCAGTGAAGACTTTCCCGATGTGTCAGATCCTAAAATTAGAAAAGCTTTTATCAAATCATACAAGATAATTTAAAGAACATTTTTCATGATCAGCAGAAGATGCATACTCACTTCTGATTCGATAAGACTTTGGAGAACTTTCAACAAGTCATCAAAGAACTCCAAGTTGATTAGATGGGCAAACCTTAGAGCAGAGATTATTTATAACAATGTGCGTTGTTCATCAAACATACTTAATCTTTTTCAGAAAGTGACTCATGGCTTTGAGAACAAGTGGCCCCTTACTGTGCTAGACCTTCTAAAACGCAAGGAATCAGGACAGACTTCTGAGCTTTCTTCAATATTCTGAAGTAGATCAAGAATACCATGTTCAAGGTCTCTGTGTGCTGAAAGAGAAAAGTTGAACTGACTGTTAGACATGCTCGCAGGTGTGGAAAATAATCTACAAAATAAAGTAATTTTAGGTGTGTTTGTTGAAACTAATCTGGAGACCCACCAGTTTGACCTTGTGTTCTTTGTTTTCTGATGCCTCAACCTCAAGCAGCTCCTTGTCTAATTTCTCCTCAGCCTTCTTCCACTGTGAGCAAGATGAAAGGACACTTCAGTTACAAACACATGCACATACAGACTTAGTCAACACAAGGGAGGTGCTGACCAACCAACTAACCTTCCTTTTCATCCTGGACAGATTTTTCTGTTTGTCTTTATAGTTCATGAACTTCTTTTTTGGAGCTGTGGCGACTGTGTCTTTCTTCAGCTCCACTTCCTTTATTCTCAGGCAGAGCAGCACCATCAGCATCTGTAGAGAAAGTCTGTTACTACGAGAGCCTGGTTCGTCAAACAGTTTTCAAACTCAAAACGTTTTGTCTACAAAAAGCCACCTCAGGCCGGACGTCGTAGTTCCTGCTCTTGACCACGCCAGAGATGACTTTGACTGTCCCCAGGGACGCCTGGCCCAGTTTGTCCTGCCTTAGCAGCGTCTTGACAGCTACACAACACATATCAGACACCTAAACGACCGAAACGAACTCTGTTAAGTCAAGAGACATACACAAGCCAGCAACAGACATATGCAACGGAACTAGTTTTGCTGTGTGTGGCAGCAGACTGCAGGGTGCAAACTAACGACAAACTCTGATTTGGTGCGCAGAATTTTGTCACTTATGTTTGGAAATTAGCCTGATTTTCCAGGTACATGTATGATTTGGCCAACAGACTTGCCTGAAATATGCAGACAGTTTCAGTTTATGGAGGTTGAAGACTTATTCTCAATGTATAATTTAAATCAGGTATCTGATGCAATGAAGGATGATTTCAGTTTCTGGCTTTTGAAATTACTACACACCTCATACACACTACATAAATCCATCCAACACATAATCAGCGCACATATTTGTATGAAATCATGTTACAATACTATAGCAAACATCATGAGGAAAAACATTTCTCCTGATAGGTGGTGAAGCGTACCCAAGCCACCCCCCCCCAACTCACACTCTTGATGGGGTCGTTCATTAAGGGCACTACCATGACGATGATGTTGTTGTGGAAGTTGAAGTGTGGTAGGGCCACCAGGAGCTCACAGATGCAGCGGATGGCCACCTCAGCCAGGCCCTTATAGGACTTCAGGGACACTGCCTCGCTACGCTTAATCTTCTTTTCCTTCCAGTCTGCAGGAAATTCACAAACGAACAACCATCAACATGAAGCACGATGGGCCCGTATACTCATACTGCTTACTCTTAACCCTGACTGGAAATAGAAATCAGGATCTGTCTAGTGATTCCATGCCCACCACAGTTGCTTCTTGTTTTAGGCTGAGTGAAACCAAGGGAATTTCTCAACACCTGCTTTATATTGTAAACCACAGCCATGTGACCCACAGTCTGTATGGGTGGGGTTGTGTACCTAACAAACTAGCCACTGAAGCAGAGGTCTCGTTATCGCAAAATTCTGCGGGGGGGTTTATGCAGAAAAATGAACAGATATAATATTGTCATGCATTGTGAAAAAACAAGTGTATTGGCCATGAGGTTCCATTTAAAATGTGCAAGTTCTAACTTTTTATTGTTCAGTTATCCAAAAAGTCCTGCTAATCAAACAAGCTCTCCCCTCTTAATTTCTGCACAGTGCGTGGTGTTTGTGTGGCGGAGAAAGTTACTGAAACCTGTCACTCATGTCTACCAGTCGGGATTTCTAACTGATCATTGGCTGATTCCTCTGTCTTTAAAGACACACATGGGTGGTTCACGTTGCTATGGATTTAAATCTATGGTACACTATTAAATCTTGCTTTAGAAGCGTCTATGTAGTTACGAACTAAATGCTTATCATTACTAATCTGATGTTTTCCTAATGGCATTTTTAGTAGATCAAATAAACTATTTAGAAGTAAATGCTATTTACACAAGTGATGTGGGCTAGATGTAAAAAAATAATAATTGTCACGCTTAAAAGTGAAACTGTGAGGGTTGGATGAGAACTAAAATATTGAGCTGTAAGGCATAATGCAATATTTTCAGTTATTATTATGTATAAAAAATAAGGTGAAACTGTCTTTTGAGCGGTCAGGATCATTTTAAACTATAAACAAACGGGAGTGAGTGTTGCAATGTCATAAATCCACTGAAGTGCTGAAATTGTTCAATAATGCACAGAATACATTTAGAGGCTTTACCGGTAACACCGGCATTCCAAAACACAATTTTCAATTCTCAGTTCGATTATTATTTACAATAAACCAGAAGATGGATAAAAGTATGACGACAGAGCAAAATATATCCTTATTACTCAATGAATAATGACAGATGTATGTCGAATGCTTGCATTTTTGTACTAACACTTATTTTTAATCTACACTGTCAATCGAATACAATCACTACAATATCCTTCAGATTTTATTACTGTAAATCAGTGGTCCTCAAACCCTTCCATGGAGGGGCTAGTGTATGCAGGTTTTTGCTTTTACCTTGTACAAGCCTGATGGAGTAGCTCACTAATTAGTTAGGATCTCCCCTCACCTGGCAGTCCAGGTCCTAATTATGCTCTAATTGAAGGGAAGGACTAAAAACCAGCATACACTAGGCCCTCCATGGAAGGGTTTGAGGACCACTGCTGTAAATTGTTATTTATAAATAACTTTCACACAGCATTCAAATATTTCCTGCATTCTAGCGCAGTGAGCACACCCATATTCATTTTTGTAGAGTCTGCGTTTCCATGCGCAGACTTCTGAAAACCAATGCGACCTCTGAATGTAGAGAAGTCCCAACAAACTATCAACATCCGCAAATGAAGACAAGTGAGCCTGTCTAAGACTGTGGCCATGTAGTGCATGTATACCTTTCACCGTCTGCTCCAGGTTCTCCAGGTAAAACTTGTACTGGCTCACCAAGCCCTCTTCAAACTCCCTTAGCTGTTGGGTTTCTTTCTTCACCCTGGTGGATTTTTCTGTCTCTGTCAAAGGTCTGATCCTGTAGGAAGGCACAATGTCCTTAAACACCTCCAACAGGGAGACCATGACCAGCTTTCTGACCGTCACAGCCACGAACGGATCCGTCTCCATCAGCATGGCTCGCAGCTCTTTAAGCTTCTTGATCTGAACACACAATTGTATTATCTTAGAGTGCAGAAACTGGTTTCATGAAAGAGTGCAGAAACTGGTTTCATGAAAGAGTGCAGAAACTGGTTTCATGAAAGAGTGCAGAAACTGGTTTCATGAAAGAGTGCAGAAACTGGTTTCATGAAAGTGTGCAGAAACTGGTTTCATGAAAGAGTGCAGAAACTGGTTTCATGAAAGAGTGCAGAAACTGGTTTCATGAAAGAGTGCAGAAACTGGTTTCATGAAAGAGTGCAGAAACTGGTTTCATGAAAGAGTGCAGAAACTGGTTTCATGAAATACAAAAATTATACCAAAGACAAAAACACCTTACCAGTGCACCTTCTTGCTGATATGAATTTTCTGCATTTGGTGCCATAAAATGTAACATCTTAACATTTTGTCCTTTGGTACCAAGAAGCGAGAGGAGCCTGAAGAGTCTTACATTGTTGGTAGGGTCCGAGAGGATGTCTGATCCCAGACTGGCGATGCTAAGTTTCTTTTCGGTCAGCTTCTGAGTGCGGAGCTTCAGCTGCTCCTCAGCGGTCAAGGTTGGCCTGGCTTCAGCCTCATCCCCTGTGGAACCACACCAGTAACATCAGGAACAAGCCCTTCAGCTACTGACCAGGACTGGGCTAACATGCTTGATCTAACGGTTTCTACAACGAGACAGGGTTCATGACGCTGGTACCATTTTCATATTGCTCCAAGCCAGGCTGGATATCATCCTTCTCCTGTTCCTCGTCTTTCTTTGGTACAACTAAAAAGAATACAACATGATTTATTAATAAAGCTCTACGTTAACAAATGTGACTGTCAGGATTAAGATGTGAATCACCCTACCAGGTTTCTCCATGCTTCGAGGGATTAGGCCTTTAACCTTGTCTTTGATAGGCAGTAGGTGAATCACCTCCTTCTCTTCCATGTGCTTCATCTTCCTTGGCATCTGCTCATAACTCTCTGGACCCTGAGGTTCCCCCTTACGTTTTTTGGCATGAACTGGACCACTGAACGTGGAAACAAGTCCAAGTTAGGAGATAACATGACCTACTTGTGATTGAAACTACATATGCATGGTATAGAAAAACACAAACCATTTTGACATTAGCACCATAAATAAATCGTAACAAATTTGCGTGCGGATAAAAACACAGTATGGATAACTTCATTACGCTGATGAAAGGTCCCTTGTGAGGAAGGAGGCTTTCTGAGCCATGGCCTTCATTTGTTCCAGGTCCTCTTCATCAATCATGTCACTTGGCAGGGACTCCAGAAACTCCTCCTCTTCCTCATCCTCTGTAACAAACCCCAGACAGACATAATCAATGCTACCAAACAGAACTCCCACACATTAGATTACAGGTAACTTTCTATTGGTTTTGGATCGCACTCTGTGTCCCACAGGGTCTGAGTTGTTTAAATCAAACCCCATTAAATCACTACAGTAACAGATCTCACTCATCAGTGTGCTGAATGTTTGGGCCTATATGTTAGGCTGTACTACTAAATGGGTGGGTGGGTATTCGTGCTGCACACACCTGGCCTCGTTTTGTAACGCTCCAACGGGAGGGGTGTCTTCAAGGAGGCATCTTTGATTGCTAGACGAAGCTTCTTCTGCTCCTTGCGGTGTTTTTTGTCTGTGATTTCTTTCTTGAACTGGCGATTCCTCTGCTTGTTGTCAAGCTTGACATTACTCGTCTTCAGTAGCTTACGAAAGCTTGGCTTCTTTTTCTTACTTCGCTGTGGGCGAGAAACGTTGGTGAAGTATGATTGAATACTCTCTAGATATTAGGGACAGTCACTAATCTGTCATCATATGAATGCATATAAAGTGTCGTTTGATACCGACAATTTACTAATGCTGTTAAGTTGCAAGCTGTGTGTGTGTCTATATAGATATATATATTAGCTAGAATGTTTCCTATTCAGCTTAGTGTTATTTAACAAATGCATGCAAAATAGCATCCTTTTTAAATAGTGTTGATTTAGATTGTGCATGTCACTGGTCTGATGAGTAACATTAGCAGTTACGGTAGTTAACTAGGTAGACAAATGTTCCGCATAATTACTATTCTTCCATTATTTTGCCCGGTAATACAACTAGAGGTACAGACATTCTACGTCCAAATGGCGAACAGTTGATAGCTAAAACGTTTAGCCAAGACACTACAAGTTAGTGTGTGTTACATCGTATTTGGGTGCCTTTGATTAATGTAAGCTAGTTAGCTACTGTACCTAAGTCAATCAATTCAATTGAATGTGTGTCACTAGCTATGCAGAACGTAGATAGCAATATTTACTTACCGGAGCCATCGTATTAAGTGTATTTCAAAAAGACAGAGCGCGGGTTTGAATTTATATTTAATTTATATAAAATAAGGAGTCTAATGATAATTAAGTATCTAGGTAGCTATGGTTAACTGTAAAATATTCGCACACGTGGTTTCCACTTCCGGAAGTAACTTGTTTTTCCAACCAGGCAGAGAGGAAGAGGCGGAGTCAAAAAACCCTACTCACAATTTTTACACGCAAAAAATAATTTTGGCAGACCGGTAATTGTTGAGTGATGGTACATGTGACATTATTATGGCAATAAAAAATACTCGATGTCACTGTTGTCAATAGGTGCGCCCATCCTTGCATGCGTTCCCGGACGTTTAGCTAAGGACAACGACAACCATTGTGATGACTGAGACGTCTCCTCATTATACTATATCTGGTGAAGACCATAGAAATAAACTCAGTGGGATCTCTTCATGAGATTTCTTTGAGACGCAGCCGTCTAGTGGTTGGGATTTTTTATTTATCTCTGATATATTCACATGACTTCTGGTCTCATACAATGTCACAGAGGTACTTTTCAATTAACTTTTAACATATTTACAATTTTTCTAAGAAGTACTCAATATGAAAACTGTACAATACAGAGAGCATAATAAAAAATGCAGAATAAACAACTTTTCATATCTGATACACATTCAGATAACAATTGCTCTGTAGAAATATGACTACAGCATTGATAACAATTATGTTGCATCTCAAATAAAAATAAACTATTGCTAACAGCAATATAACAAACAAGACCAACTTTTACAAGTGAATTATGTTTCATGAAATGGTGCTTTTGCAAAACAAGTGTCTCACTGCCCCTTTATTCACAACAATAGAAGAGCTTCACTGTGGATTTATCCAGGTCAATAAAACACTGAATGTTAAAACCGTAAGTGCATCACATGTTCTGTTTTATCCTACCTATCGATCAGTGGTAGGCAACTCCGGTTCTGGATGGCCGAAACACTTCAGATTTTTTATTTTACCTAGTAGTTAATTGCAATCACCTGCTAAATTCCCAGGTATAAACCATTCCCTTATTAGAAACAGAAACCAAAAATCGGAAGTGTTTCGGCCCTCCAGGACCAGAGTCGCCTACCCCTGCTATAGGTCTTTAGGAAATGCTTACTGCAATAAAAACCTATTACTGGTAGTATTACTCAGAGACCTTATAAATTGAAGTCACAGTTCACTGTTCTATTTTGTAATATTGGCTAAATCAATTAATTAATATAAACCCTAAACAATATTTGTAAAAAGCAGAAAATGTACTGGTATTATTTTGCCAGTACCATTTCTATTATTTTACACACAGTTCTTTCAAAGTAATTACAGATAATGTAATGTAATGTACAAACACAGTCACTGTCTCTTAATAGACATCTATTAAACAGATAATCACTGTGTTCATATATTTTTCTTTGAATGTCTCTATGCGTGGAGATGCACATACCAGGACTTGACAGACCCTACATTTCACACATCATCATATATTCCTGATATACTATCATATAATCTCAATTCAATACTCGATCTTCAAGTATGACATAATTCGCCAAGGGCTGACATAGAGAGAAAACAAAGTGAAACTGCTTTAAACTATATAACTGATCAATGAATAATCATACAAAATAATTGAATGCTTATAAAACAAATGAATGAGATATTTGGTTACAGAAGTGCCAATTCGTACTACAGCTTTCGTCCCCAAAAGATAATCCTATGAAAAATGCATATCCTCCTGGAAGAGCAAGCTGGCTGCAGAACCCACTTCTGGATAATATAGCAGTATCTTATCCATGTAGACAATGCATCTCCAAAAGGCATTATTTGCATCTGCTTTTAAATAAAAAAACAGATAGCTAAAAAATGTTTCCTGGACCAAGTTTGCCTTTAAGGTCCATTTACCATGGTCAATCGAAGATGATCAATGAGTCTCAATGAAAGAGGAACGTGATCATGAGATCAAATGTTTCACATCTTACTCATTAACTCTTCACAGCTGACTCATTAACTCTTCACAGCTGACTCATTAACTCTTCACAGCTGACTCATTAACTCTTCACAGCTGACTCATTAACTCTTCACAGCTGACTCATTAACTCTTCACAGCTGACTCATTAACTCTTCACAGCTGACTCATTAACTCTTCACAGCTGACCCATTAACTCTTCACAGCTGACCCATTAACTCTTCACAGCTGACCCATTAACTCTTCACAGCTGACCCATTAACTCTTCAATGCTGAGCTGCAATTCCTCTCCACATCCTTGGTCAATGCATTAAATACCTAGAGAAGAGAGAAAATAAACTTTTAAAAGATCATTTATTTTTCACATTTACATGCTTTAAAGGACAGGCACAATATCAAACAATAAGAGTTTGCTTAAAAGCAGTGGGTAGAATTTGAACACATGCACCGGACCACATCTTAGTATAAACTACCAACTACCCTAACCCTATACCATACCATTTAACAAAACCAAAAAAGCAAATATGACCAAAGACTACCAAGTATTCAATAGAAATATTGCCTACGGCTATCTTGTTCTGAAGTATTTCTGTTTCGGACATTCAGTACTGTACATTAGGTACTGTAATCTATGAATTAAATGACTCAAAGTCTGAAACAATGTCTTCTATATGGCAGTGTCTGAGTGGCGTGTCATTGCCTAACTGCTCTCGGCTAAAGCAGTGTCACTCGTGACAAGCAGACCAGATTGGACATAATTACAGGCTATTTCTGAGGAATGTCCCAGTTCACACAACAGGCATGCATTCAGGTATGTTCATTGTCACTGCAAACGTGTCCATTTTATCCCTTCCCTGTCTTCAACTTTTTAAAGAACTGACCTGGAACCACTTCCTGTTTCCGTTGAGCATGGGTGTGGATGCAATGCAGCTAAACAGTCTATCAGAGCCTATATCCTCAGGGAGGCGAGTCAGAAACTGGGCGCTGTGGATAAAATCCATCTGTAGGAGCACGTCCTCGTACAGACGTAGGATCCCTAGACCTGTTCGGAACAAGAACTCCTCTCCGTCACGACAGAACACATCCCACACGCGACACGCCACGTCCAATGGCAGTGACTTGCTGTACAAAGTGAAGATCCTGTACACAGAAACAAAACATGAATGCAAACGCTCGCAACATCAAAAGGGCCCACTCAAACAAAAAATGTCAGTAAATGGAATGGGCAGAGGAGATAAGTTAATCTAGAGCATACAGTAGCTGTGCTACGATGCCTGTGAATGCTGAACTGATACCATGACTGGAACTAGAAGTGATAACCGCTTGAAGGCCACACTACTGTGAGCTGCTATATGCTTTCATATTGTAAAGAGATTCCATAAATTCAATAATTACCAGTCTATAAGATAAAGATCTGGGGTGAGGTTTGAGTTCTGGAAGTGGTTAAACAGTTTTGGGAGGTTCTCTTCGAAGAACACCTCAAACGCAGCGAAGTACTTCAGCATCTAGAGAGGAAAAGTGTAAAAAGCCACACAGACTCATGACTTTCAAATTGTTTAAAAAAAGAGGAACATGTTTCACTCTGGCCACTCTGGAAGTGTTCCCCACCAGTTCATGGTCCACTCTGAAGAAGGCCAGCTGACAGGGCTTGTTGAGCAGGTTAGCGAAGGCGATGAACGCGTCAGCTTCCTCCAGGTTGAGAATTAATACTGCCGCTATGAAAGACATGCCCTGGACCTGTGAGAGAACAAGCTGTTTAGGTCCACAGCACAGCCAGTAGGGCAGAACACAACAAGCTTGTTTTCGGAAGTGTAACTCACATATCCTACGTCAGGTCTGTAACAGGTGTAAGCCCCGAGTACGCTGTGGAGGAGGTCATGGTAAGGCCCACCCTGTGGAGGGAAATTGGAGAGTGACACCTGACATGGAGAGTGCATTGTAAGCATGCACACACAACGTAATAGTAGGGTATTAGATGTCTTGTACCTTCTGGAAGATATAAAGCGGCGGGAAGGTGCGGGATATGTCCAGCTTGATGAGGTCCAGACTGGATTCTCTGTCAGCCAGCGATGCCCCATCTAACACAGAAACAAACAGATGTTAAAAACAACAACGCTTTCACAAAGAATAGATGTACTTTCGAACATCAGTTAATTTAGCTCTTCTAACATCAGGCACTATTGAATTATCTGTGTTTTGTTTTGCATGGTAGAAAGCAACTCACAAATAATTGATAAATATGGAGACATGGACGCAGTGCTGTGTTTGTCAGCCCTAAAACAAGGCCAAGAGGAGACATCCAGCTAAACTCTCCATTTAGATCCACCCAGTCCACTCTCCGGAGGCTCCCATTGGCAAAAACAAAGTGTCTCTGATGACCTACATATGTTGAGGACTGAATGTTTAACTGAAGGCTCTCAGCACTGGAACAATGGCCAGATATAATGAAGGAAACAGACGCTGCGCAGATCATTGGATCGTCGAAGACAAACAGCTGTAAGCTTTTCAAAAAGCCTTTCCGTTCTCCTCTAATAATAATGTGAGATGCGGTCAATATGTCTGCAGCGCTGCTGAGTTACAGCTCTATCTGTGGGTAAGTACATACTGTTTTCCTAGGACAGGAGGGATGAGTCTGGAGACGGCAATCTGGCCTCTATGAATATGGTGTGTGTGTGTGTGTGTGTGTGTGTGTGTGTGTGTGTGTGTGTGTGTGTGTGTGTGTGTGTGTGTGTGTCTGAGGCCGGGAGTACCGTCAGCCTCTGTGTCTGAACCCATCTCGCTGAAGATCCTCCACTTCTCCTTGGCTCTGGAAAGGAAGATTTCATAGAGCTCTGAAAAGAACAGAGGACAGAAAAAGAGGGAAATGAAAGAAGATATCCTGCCAGGCAGGCTTTGGGTCCTCCAGCTGAGATGACTATTATGCATTTTTGTGTTCACCGCAAAGGCACTTCCTCTGGCAGTAAAGCAAGTTGGCTGTGCCATCCATACATTCCTTCCACTCCAGACACAGACAGACCCACACACACACACACACAAACACCAATACACACACACACGCACGCACACACACACATGTACGCACACATAAACAGACACAGACTGGAAGGACACGGACTGGAAGGACACGGACTGGAAGGACACGGACTGGAAGGACACGGACTGGAAGGACACGGACTGGAAGGACACGGACTGGAAGGACACGGACTGGAAGGACACGGACTGGAAGACACGGACTGAAAGACACGGACTGAAAGACACGGACTGAAAGACACGGACAGAGAGAGAGAGAGACAGAGAGAGAGAGAGAGACAGAGAGAGAGAGAGACAGAGATAGAGACAGAGAGAGAGAGGCACGCACGCACGCACGCACGCACGCACGCACACACACACGCACACACACGCTTGCTTTTTCAGTTCCACAAGTTTTGCGTATTGAACATACACATACCAGGTGTGATGTTGAGCTCATTGCCTATGGCCAGGCTCCAGACCTTTCCTCTGACATTGGGGGGCAAGCCTTGCCACCATAGATCTCTGGCTCGACGACTGTTCCGTCTACATGGGACACAAACAAACTAGCATGGCATCATTGCACATGAGGCTGACTGACTGCTTCACTGACTGAATACTGTCCTGATTTGACTGACTACATTATATTATATTCTTTTCTCCCCATTATCCTCCCTTCACAATTCCCACAAACCCTGCCTTGTTGGCAGCTCTGCAGCTCCTTGGACAGGTCTGTTGGATAACGGAGGGCGCGCACATGGTTCATCCAACCACGTTGCCCAGCCGCAGATTCTTTTCGCACTGCAAGTTCAACATGGAAGCCTTCATTCGGATCATGCTTGGGATGATTACGTTCACCAACTTTACTTCCAAGATTAAATTTACAGGTGCCTGGTCTGCACAAAAAGAGTCGCTGGAGAGCGACATGGTAGGATAGAAAATCTGATTTATCTAACCCAAATCCTGGGCAGCGCTAAGTCAATTTGCACTGACTCATGCAGGAGGTCCGGGGAAAGTCAGAGAACCCATGGTCAGGACTACATAATATTCTCATTAACTTACTAAATACTGTGCTGTCTAAATACATAACCTACAGAGAGACTGACTGATTGAATACTGTACCCGTACTTACTTCTTGACTGCCTGCATACAGTAAAGACTGACCATATAATGTACTGCACATGGCAGCTTAAAATGCTAGTAGATAGTTGTTTAGCAAGAAGTAGCTAGCTTGTTATCTCACGTGTTTTCCCAGTTTGGCAGGATGTCGTTGTTCCAGACCACCATAGCGTTCGCAATGCTGTCCTCCTGCTTAAACCTCTCCTTCATCTCCTTCCTCTTCCTCTGGGCCTCCTTCAACTCTGTGGGGGGGGGGGCACATTGTTTGGTAGCCCTTTATAATGACTTCGCCTTTCAGCAATAAGGCTTGAAAGTATATATATATATATATGGCTTTACAACCCATTTACCACTGCCATTAGGACAGTAATGGCTTTTATCCAATCACCATTTCAATTTCAAAGTTATAGAAATCCCAGTGGTCAGTCTCTATTAGCTACACCAAACAGTGGCTGTGCGACTCAGAAGGCAAAAAGACATCGAGGCACTCCGTTAAACAATCAAACATTAAAAAAGAAAAACCTAGTGACCTAAACGACTTGGAGAATGGTACTATGGCATCAAAATGGACTGCAGCACAACCAAACGGATTCCACTACTCACAGAAACAGTATGTGTTCCAGTGGCCAAACGCTCGGCTACACTCCGCAGCTGAGGTGAGGAAAAACACTGAGTCCAAAGAATACCAGTTCAATTAGGTTTAATCTAGTGGCATGTGCATTTCCCAAGTTAACAAATCCTTGTCGATGCTTAATCAATGTGTTTAAAAGAAAACCGTAATCACACATAATTGCATCCTGCTGAAATGATCTTCATCCTTCCATCTTTGCATGGCAGCAATTTAAATTGACCATCTGCGCACACATCATGGTTGTGGATAGGCTGTTTCAGTAACTTGTCTTAACATGATATCCCCATCTGATTGTGCTAGCCACCACCCAAGCCTCCAGCCATCACAGGGGATTGATACGGAATACCCAGCAGATTACTGTCTCTATTGTATTATTGTATGATTAAAAACTATGCTCATGTGTACATTTCCAATGTCATGTGAGGTCCGCCCTCAGTTTTGAATCAACCAATCAAATGATTTCTGCCTCAAAGGCAGATCTGCCTTGAGAACACTTTCAATACCTAAAACTCCTATGGGCAACAGCTAGCAGGTAGACTAGTTACAGGTCAGGATACAAAGGCCTGACCAGATGCTGCTGAATTACATTACACAGCCCTAAGCAGACAGACAGGGAATGGGTGAGACAGACAGTACCTCTCTTCTTAGCCTCGGCCACCATCTCATCATACTCCTGACGATGGCGCAGAGCCTCTTCTACAGACTTGGCAGGAAGGTTCCTGAACATTGAGCAGAGTGGAGGGTCAGGGTGACAGTTACCCCATAATCACTTCAGGTCACGGCAACCAGGACACAAAATGGCTACTTTTGGTTAAGTTTACCTCAGAGGATCAAAGCGAAAGCAAGACCTAGAAAGTGGCATTGCCTTGCAGCTAGTATCTGTCACCGTTCAGAGTAGACGCTCAGGTTTCATACATTTACTGCCTACTTAATTAATTAGAGCCAGAGGATATAGATCAAAGCACAGCTAAAACGACCAAGGCGACACACTGAAAAACACAACACAATTCATCTCTGGACGCTGTGTGTTTTATACGGTGTCATAAACAGACACCACACCTTAGCCTAGTTGAAAGAGGATATATTGGTGAGCAATAAGGGTGCAGATCTCACTGGGAAATTTCATCAAGCCAGCGGTCTGCTCTTTTTCCTGGCAAGGACTGGAGGCCACAGAGAACCAGATCAGAGGAGGATACAGGGCGACTTACGCAGGTCTGTCTTCCAGGATCAGAGCTGTAGTGGACAGTGGCTCAAACTCCAGGTTCTTCCTCCTTGTCTGCTGAGGTTGAGTGGGGGAGGTCCCAGCTGATGCCCCCCCAGTCCCAGCCTTGCTCACCCTGGCCTCATACTCCTGCAGACACATGAGAAAATGTTGAAACTCCACAGGAAGTGGAGCCCAGATACGTGTCAGCTAGCCTCCGGGGATTACATTGAAATGGGAGGAAATACAATGACTTTAGACGTGGGGGGGGTGACGAGATCAGCTGACAGGCTTGTGGAGATCACAAGGCCCATGCAGGCAGCCTGGAGACAAAGACGAGGGGGGGTGAAAAAAGAGGTTAGGATGAAGAGTGATGGGGGACTGTGGAGCGCTTTGATGGTTATCGATGACTGTCCAGAGTGTTGAACAAGTGTGTCTGTGTAACGTTGCTGTGCAGCATGATGCCATTGATATTTCATGGGTTTTACAAACGTTGGTGCGCCGGTTAGCTACAGTTGTGTTCATAAGTTTGCATTCCCTGGCAGAAATTTCGACATTGATTTTGACAATCTAACTGTTGATGCAAAATCTGACTGATATGTAAGGACAGTGATCATATGAAGCCATTAACTATTAAATAGTTGTTTGGCTCCTTTCAAAACCATAATAATGTTCAATCACTTATTAAGAAGTGGAAGATTCTGGGATCTCTTGATACCAAACAGAGGTCAGGTAGACCAAGAAAGATTTCAACCAAAACTGCCAGAAGAATTGTTGCGGATACAAAGAATAACCCACAGGTAACCTCAGGAGACATAGAGGCTGCTCTGGAACAAGACGGTGTGGTTGATACAAATCCAAGATCAGGTAGGGACGGACCACTCAACACTCAAGTGTCGAAACTGTCTCGATGTTTTCGACACTCACTGCATCGGATCAATGTTTCAAGATGAGTTCCAAAAACACTTCTGGTCACATGAGGGTCATGTAATATTGAATGACACTTGTGTCACACTTGTCAAAAGACACTGACGTATCGGGTATAAAATGAGGTATCAAAAACTTTGAATGCGTGAGACCTTGACTGGGAGATTCGTGAAAGTAATGAGAAATGGAGCCATCAGACACAAGATGGACCAACGACATCAGAGGTTTATTATCATTATTGGATATATGTTTATATCTTTGACATTCTGTAGAAATCCTCTACACACACGCGCGTGCACGCGCTTACCCCGGCGAGGGGTTGTGGGCCTTTATACAATTAAAAATTGATATTTTTCTTATTGCCATGGAGACCAGGGGAGCGTTGGTGATGATGACAACCTGTGGTTACTCCTGGACAACAGAGTCAGTGGCCCTCATTTATCAAACTTGCGTAGAAACTAGTGTAGATCTGAGCGCAGAAATCATCTTATGACGAGACTCACGTGTGATTTACAAAACATTCGTTTCACTCCAATTCAAGCGTAGGAATGAACGGGTGTTGATAAATCAGAGAGAAGGGTATTCCTGCACAACAAGAGGCTGCAATTTTAGGACCCCAGTTCTAGGACCACAGTTTCAGGACCGTAGTTTGTGTCTAGTTTGCAGAGTGATACAGACAGGCGATCACTAAATCCATAAGCCTTACCCAAACCCTTACCCTAACCTTAACCACTCTAAAACCTTGCTGTTAAGCCCATCTAAAATATATTAACATGCTACTGTGTGAAGAGTGAAGCCCAACTGAATATCTGGATATTTTAATCCATAAAGAACATAATTTCACCGTCTATCGTTCTACGGTCTATAATATTTATTTAAATTAACAAAAACCTCTAAATGAAAACTGCAGCCTCCGGTTGTGCAGGAACATACTACTGAAATCAGACGGTTGAAATCTATCGTAATTTAAATATCACGCCCACATTTATGCACGGATTAGAGGCCTCGGCATGGATAAGCGAAATCCGGCAAAGAAAAGGAATTTCTCTGAGATAAAAAGACATGCTCAGGTCTCAGGTGCAGGCCAACCGCTTGGTTTTAATTGGAAGTTTAAAATCAGGCATCGATTGTTAAAGGAAACTGCTGTGTTGACTGCGGTTACTGCTACAGTCATTGAAAACTATTAACGAGTTCCTGAAATGCATTTCAAATGAATTCCTTATTTTCACTAAAACTTCCACGTTGTATTTTTTAAGTAGGGTGAAGTCAGCTAAATAAGATCCTGTCTCCTTCGTAGAGCCCAATGGTGGCTGTTGTGGCCACGGATCTTCATTGAAGGGCACCGTTCTCCTGCGCAATATCGTGGAGAACCCCGCATGCCATAATTATGTTGCAGGCCTGCTCTGGTGTGTATAGCAATCCCCCCACCCCACCCCGCTTACCCAAGACAGAGCCACCTGCCCTTGAGCAAACCGATCACTCCACTGTGGTTCGTGTGCGTGTGTGCGCACTGTTGAACCTGCGCTCCTGCTTGTTTGGGGATTTGGAAGCGGTGTTATAAGGTACTCAGTCAGGGCATAACCTTTGTCTCCTAGAGGAATCACATCCATCGGTTTCACGAAAAAAATATTTAGAACTATTATAATAATTGTACGTGGGCGTAACTCACCGAGGAGATGACTTCAGCCATGCAGTGCGCCCTGTAGCCTTGTTCCAACGCTGCAGTTGGTAATAAATAGTCGCGTGTCCCACCCGGCCACCGGCTACCATATTCAGAACAAACATCCTGGCATCACATATGATCTGAACGTTGATTGAATTAAAGTTTTTGCAATTGATAAATGCGTAATCATGCATGGACTCAACTATTGTTGGCTGCGATATATCAGACTTGTCCCTGATCTCCCGCTGAAAGTTCCCAATGTAGAGAGCGCGCATTAAGGTCCTCCGGATCTGCCATCGCTTCGACCACAGGACTGCCAAAGCGCTTGTTTAAATAATATATATATATATATATATGTTATATATATATATATATATATATATATATATATATTATTTGATTTAAATTGTTGTTTGCCTAATTTCAGCCCTCATGTTCTAGGCCACCCCAAAGTGAAAGGGAAAAAATAAAACACTTAATAGCAATGTGCTGTATATAATTAATTCGTAATTCTGAAATGTAATTTGCAATATGGGGTAGTTGCGATGCAGACACATTCATCAATGATTGCTGGTTCAACAATTCACTGAACCGGGTGGTTATACCATGAACACCGCTAGTCACACTAGAGAATTTGCGTACACGAAGTCAGACCAGACGTGAAATTTTATCGCAGCCTATGATCACGTTCAAATTGATAAATCCCCTGCTTTGCGTAGGAATCGTCGAACGCCCGTCGTACGCCTGTTTTAGGTCATATGCACGTTACATACATGAGGGCCAGTGACACCAGGAGAATACAGAGTGCTTGTGTCAATGCCGTGGTTTAAGTTCAACGGTACCTAGCAGATGCAAACCTGGCAATAGTGGAACCCCCATTGTTGTACTGGGCCAAAAATGCAGGGGTCTTTCCTCACCTTTATAACCCTGCAATGGTCCATTTAGCCATACCTGCAACCTGTACATTTTGTACAAAGAGTTTGATTCCCAGTGTCAGAGAAGTTCACATAAGTTTGATGTTTTGGAAACACTCCAAATCAAGATGATTGTATGACATTATGTTAGGAAAGAGTTTGTCTCAAACAGTTCTAATTCGTTCGACATCCCACAGTGTTGACAAATTACAATTATCAACCCGTTTCGAAACTATGCAGTTTGTGAAGGATCATTCAGAATCGTTCAATCTAGCCACAGTAGCGTCTGTCTAACCATGGTGGATTTAACCTTAAGACTGCCATAATTGAAGATGCCAGCAGAATTCACTGTCGAGTAAAGGTTTTGAGCGTTTCAAAAGCCTCGACTCAAATGTTTCAATTGTCTCTATGTTTTGGAAAGCCTCATTTTGCCCATCACTAAGATCAGGTAGACCAAGAAACATTTCAGCCAAAACTGCTAGATGAATTGTTTGGGATACAAAGAAAAACCCAGAGGTAACATCGGGAGGCATACAGGCTGCTCTCGAAAGAGATGGTGTGGTTGTTTCAAGGAGCACAATACTACAACACTTGAACAACAATGAGCTGCATGGTGTTGCCAGAAAGAAGCCTTTACTGCGCCAGTGCCACAATACGCCTGGTTACAATATGCCCGACAACACCTTGACATGCCTCAGAGCTTCTGGCACACTGTAATTTGGAGTGACGAGACCACTGATGTTTTGGGGGTGTGTGAGCTCTAAAGGCATAGGGAACCTTGTGAAAATTGATGGCAAGATGAATGCATCATGTGGCATAGGGAACCTTGTGAAAATTGATGGCAAGATGAATGCAGCATGTTATCGGACAGTACTGGCAGACAATTTGTATTCTTCTGTATGAAAACTGTGCATGGGACACTCTTGGATATTCCAGCATGACAATGACCCTAAGCACAAGGCCAAGTTGACCACCCTGTGGTTACAGCAGAAAAAGTTGAAGGTTCTGGAGTGGCCATCACAGTCTCCTGACCTTAATATCATTGAGCTACTCAAAACATGTGGAAAATCTCAAACATGTGGTTCAAGCAAGACAACCAAAGACTTTGCATGACCTGGAGGCGTTTTGCCTAGACAAAGCAAAATCACCTGCAAGAACTCGGGGCCTCATAGACAACTATCACAAATGACTGCACACTGTCATTGCTGCTAAAGCAGGCAATGCACCGTATTGAGAACTGAGGGTATGCAGACATTTGAAGGGTAATTTCAATGTTTTCTTTTATGATTGTGCCATTCTATTATGACTTACAGTTCAATGTAACTCCCTTGAGAAATAAAAAAAACGTTGTTGCTCATTCATGTTTTTTTTTAAATGGTACTAATACCAATTCTCCAGGGGTATGCAAACGTTTGAGCACAACTGTAGCTGCAGACGAAATGACTAAATGTATGACCACAGATCCACGACACAATGACAGTTCACAATGCATTAAACAGCTACTGTATGGATGTCAATGGCAACATTGTCTTGCGGGAAAACTTGGTGCAGCTACAAAAGGGACTGGATCAGAGGAAATGGCTGGTAGTGATGGGGGGGCAGCAAACACCAGTGAAGAAAAACAGCTACCACTGAGACTGGAGAAACTTTTTATTTCTTTAACTTCTTAAATTTGTACATGGCACTAAGTTGAACTGTGTATATCAAATCCCTCAGTAATTTCTAGGTAACCTAAAGTTGCAAGAGAATGCATACAACTGTAAAAATTTCTGCGACCACATTTAATGTTAAGCTGTATTTGCAATTCTGTAGTCAACTGCCTATTCAGAGCGGTCAAGTGAAATATATCAATGGATGGTAAACAAAAAACTGGAAAAAATAAGCATATTTGAATAGCATTATTAGCCACTGTGTTTATAAGGTGCAAGAGCTACTTCAAGAGACTGAACATGAATTGATACAGAATTTAAAGATTTCTCTGTATTCCCAGCATGCATTTCCCCCTCTCCTGTCAGTACTACAGTTGGGTTGTCACGGAAATGGTTGGATGGTAAATGGAAATGGTTGTTTGGCAAGCCCCATGCAGATATGAGATTGAGAGGATGACTAAAAAGCAATCTTGAGAGAGTCATACCCCTGCGCTTAAGAGATTTGGTGTGGAAACAGACGTGAGACCGCCTGGAATACCTTCCTGATGAAAGAAGAACAAAGTTTGCACTCAGTTAAATGGTTCAATCCCTCCAAACCCCCCAGTCTAAACTGTCTACCAGACAAACTAAATAATGTTCATCGTAATGTACAATGTACCCATATTACCATTGTTTCTCTGATCATGCAAAAGAAGTCAACATCAATAAAAATGTGTGTGGATCTCCCATTCAACCCCTGCGTCGGGCAGAAGTTCATTACGGATGTTCCCATTATCTTAGCTTGAATATGGCACATTTCTTGGACAACTAATGTACAGTTGAAGTCTGAGGTTTACATACACCTTAGCCAAAGATATTTAAACTCAGTTGTTCCTGATATTTAATCCTAGTAAAATATACAATAAATATGCTGTAATAGGTCAGTTAGGATCACCAATTTATTTAAAAAATGTGAAATGTCAGAATTAGAGCAGAGGGAATTATTTATGTCAGGTTTTATATCTTTTATCACATTCTCAGCCCCCTTGCTTAACGGCTGGGATGGTGTTCTTCAGCTGGCATGCCTCACCCTTTTTTCTTCAATGATGTGGATGGTCATTATGGCCAGACTGTTCAATTGTTTTTAATCTGACCAGAGGACCTTTCTCCAAAATTTACAATCTTTGTCCCCATGAGCAGGTGCAAACCGTAGACTAGCTATTATATGGCAGTTTTGGAGCAGTGGCTTCTTCCTTACTGAGCGGCCTTTCATGTTATGTCGATATAGGACTAATTTTACTGTGGATATAGATATATTTGTACCTGCTTCCTTCAGCATCTTCACATGGTCCTTTGCTGTTGTTCTGGGGCTGATTTGCACTTTTTACAAAGTAAGTTCATCTCTATGAGTTAGATTGTGTCTCCTTCCTGAGCACGATGGCTGCATGGTGCCATGGTGTTTATACTCGTCACTATTGTTTGTAAAGATGAACGTGGTACCTTCAGGAATTTGGAAATTGCTCCCAAGGATGAACCAGTCTTGTGGAGGTCTACATTTTTTTATCCTGAAGGCTTGGCTGATTTATTTAGATTTTCCGATGATGTCAAGCAAAGAGGCAGTGAGTTTGACGGTAGGGCTTGAAATACATCCAGAGGTACCAACTCCAATTGAATCAAATCAGAAGCTTAAAAAAGCAATGAGATAATTTTCTGGTATTTCCCAAGCTGTTTAACAGCACAGTCAACTTAGTGTATGTAAACTTCTGACCCACTGGAATTGTGATATAGTGAATTATAAGTGGAATAATCTCTCTGTAAAGAACTGTTGGAAAAATTACTTGTTTCATGCACAAACTAAATGTTCTAACTAACTTTCCAAAACTCTAGTATGTTAACATGACATCTGTGAATTGGTTGCCAAATTTGCTTTAATGACTTCAACCTAAAGTACATGTAAACTTCACAATTCAACTGTAGGTACTCTGCGCTGTAGTCATAATCGACAGAACAGCAGTTAGGCTTAGTAATGCTCAAACAGGGTACTAGAGTTGAGAGTGCTACTAATCCAGCAAAGGAAAACCTGTAATTGGCTTTAGTGTCTGTTCCCATCCAGGCACTAAAACATTTGTGAGCTCTTCCATGCGAAGACTCATAAGGGGTTGAGGAAAGGGGACAAGCCCTGGGGCCGACACTAGGAGGTGGAAAGCAGGCGAAGGGTATGCAACTTGAATAAGACCTACAACTCAGTCAGCCACCTGGCACCCAGCTAGACTAAGGCAAAGAGCCAGCTGAAGCATACATCCTAAATAGCTGCAGTGGCAGACGGGCATGCCACACTCCAACCTGGATGATCAGAAGCCGACATGGGCTATAGTCTGTCTGGTCTGGAGTTGGGAAGTAGGCCAACTGGAGTCTTTACTACACTACAGTACGTAAGCTCTGACGTCACCGTGACAATAGGCTCTATTATAAAACTCAGTATGAACAACACACATATCAGTTTTCCTTAAACATGTTCTGAGGGCAGAAAGTTTTTGATTGGTTCATGCGAATACCCAATGAAAACAGAGAGGAGGCAGGAGTTGACACATTTCAGTCTTGTTTGTGCTTGTGGACTTTCCTTTTCAATTCAGACCACAAGTTTACCTAACTTTAATCATAACCTTAACCTAACCCTGACCTTAACCTATCACTATTCATAAAATGTGCAGCTAATATGCATTTAGTTATATTTGATGAGCTCATTTGATTAAAAAGTAAAACATTTTGAAAGGTTTCCAATGCCAGTTTGGGATTTGATCTGGCAACCTTATGGTTACTAGACAGATGCTATAACTACAAGGCTAACTTCTGGCTTCCTGCAGCCCTCTGATTGCATTTCTATTTGTTATCCACTTCAGTTTAAAGTGTTCCTGATTTCCCGCCTCCTCTCTCCTTCCTCTCCATTTTGACTGGGTATTTGAATTAACAAATCTTAACCTTACTGCCCTCAGAGCATGTTTGAATAAGGAACAACATCTGATTGTAAAGAATTTAATTCAGCTGAGAGTTGGATGCTATCAGTCTGCTAGCTGGACAGACAGGTCTAGGTGTGCTGTTGTGAGAACAAGGCATAGGGAGTGTTCTGCCATGTCATTGGATATTGCACAAGTCTGTCATCTTAGATCAATGATAGAGTAGACGTAGCATATATAATTTAGATTGAAAATTAGATTTAGTTTCTGATTAGAGATTTAAATAGGTGTAGTTGTGACAAAATGAAGTTGCTCTGAATAAGAACATCTACTAAATTACTAAAACATAGTATAATATATTATAAAGAAATCAATAAATAAAACTAATTTGGATTAAGGCTTTAGCTAAATTCAATGTATTAATATTCCCTCAAACTTTCTGTCATACCCAATCAGAACACAAAATGTTGATGGTTTTACTTCAATGATACCAAAAACAATGTAAACAGACGATGTTGCCACAAAACATGGTTAAAACAGTAGTTTGGGTTAAAATAATCCAGCCAAACTCCTCCCTTTGTTGTTTAAAGACACAACTGCCACTTACAATTTAACCTACAGAGGTTAACATGGTGAGGTGTGTAAGGCTGACAACCAAGAATAATAAGGATTAAGTCCGGACTAGCACATGGAATCTAAGCTAAATATTAACCTAATCGCATCCATCTAGAATTTAAAGTACATTCCTGTATGACTCACTGGCTGGATTCTCTTCAAGCATGGTCAGCTGGCTCTCTACCATAAACTGTACAGACCGATAACAGGTTACTAACGTCTGCTGTAACCAAGTAATGTACCATATACATTCAGCAAACAAACACGAATTGCTTATCAAAAATATCTGCTATGCACATGAAAAACGACAATTTTTGCAGCTCTGCCCTTAAGGAATACACTTTGACATACGGTACATGCAAAAGTGCGGTTTAAAGGTTAGGTTTAGATAATGGTTAAGGTTAGGTAAGTGTTAAGGTAGGGTAGAGGCTAAACATGGGTTAAAGTTACAGTTGAGTCATTTAGTAACATCAATATGTGCATTAACGCCAAATACCCATACACCAAAAAGGCATTTCTCATGTAACAGTCACAAATTTCTACAAAACAATTTACCGTATGTCTATTTTACAATACATTTGATACTGTGTTGAATCAAGATGTGAAGTCCCAGTCACATAACAGCATGAATTCATTAGGAATGCGTACTTATGATCGTTTTTCTCTTTCAAATTAAAATGAATACGATCACATGGACAGGTGGGACCTTATCCATGTTCAGACATTCAACATTGATGAGGAATGTGGTTCTCAATTTCCATATTATAGATGGTCTAAAACAAAAACTGAGTGTAGACTTGCACACCAAATCTGTCATGATTTATGGATACGGCCCAGGGCACCCACCTGTTGTATGGTCCTGGAGTCCTTGGGCGGAATCTCTCTAGCTGGAATTTTTCCAAACAGCTTCCACCCAGGGACATTCTGAGATGGAACTTTCGGCTCTCTCTGCTTCTTGGAAAACAAACTCCTGACCAGGCATAACAACCAACAGTTATTAATGATGACACTTTCCTTTTTGTCACCCAGATCAGCAAAATGATTTTGATGAGTGGACATTCTGAGAGATTAGGGTTATGAATGTCTCGTTGTCATTTCCTGGTTTGGACATGGTCAGTCCAGTTGATTCTCATCAACTACATCCATTTCAACTGCTTTTACATGGGACTATAAACCTAAAGATTAACACGTCCATGCTATACTTAGAATGTTTTAGAGGAGTAATGTAATTCATAAACTGTTAACTACTAGAATTTGTATGTACCAAGTATGTGATAAGAATTTATTATACACACACACACGCACGCGCGCACAAGCACGCACGCAAGCACGCACCTCAACCAGGTGTTCCTCGCAAGATTTTTGACAGAGGAGTGAAAAGAATAATCAGAAGAGTTGTCCAGGAGGACCACTTGTGGAGAGCTTCAAAAAGCTAATCTCAGTAGCACCTCTGGAAATATATTCACTGAGAAAAATGGTGACGTGTTCAGTACTTATTTCACATGTTGTATACACACACAAACACACACACACACACACACAATTACCTTTTCATAATTTGACCTATGTTAAAGTGTAACCACCTAAGGGGAAAACCATTCCTACAGCTTTCACTGCAGCGATCTCCATTTTGAGCAGGTCTTTGGTGCCTGCTCTAAATGTTGAATGAGATAGAGGCCTAGTTTTACTTCTGGCTTTGTTCATTGTGTCCTGGTGTGATGTTACTCTACCAAGACACAGCTTTGTTGGCAAACCAAGGTTAATGCTAGCGACCCCTGTTTTGAAGCCCTCAATATGCACATCAGCTGAGTGACTGAATAAAGTTCATATTGCAGCGATAATGTGGATAATGTGCAGTGAGACTGTGGATAAATTATGGAAATGCAAACATTATTTAAAGAAAAGTAACCAGATTGTCACAAAGATCACACCGCTCTGCAAAATAAATTCTGACCACAAATACAAAAGCTAGTTTACCTGCCAAAAAACTCAGCGATCCCAGGTCTTTTGGACTGTAGGGCCAGTTCTGAGGTGTCTACTGAAGCCACACTGAGGCCCTCTGGTATGTGTCCAGGAGCAGACTGACGCCTGCTAGACTCAAAGGTGTTCCTGGAGCTGAGACTAACGTCCATAAACCTGAGGTCAGTATGGCCCTGGGCCTCTAACTCCACAACGTTCTCCCCGTCATCCCCTTCACCTGGGCTCAGAATGGTGGAGGGGTCACAGCTCAGGCTGCTGGGCATAGTCCTGGACCGGACAGCCTGGGCAACGTGTCTGGATGGTGAATCATCTAAATGCCCAGACGGGGTCAGTTCTTTAATGGGTTCTGCGCTTAATGCTAAACCCAGACTGGACGTTGGAGCAGAAAGATCTGCTGCCTGGTTAGCTTGCATTCTAGGCCCAGCCTTGGCTCCATCAGGTTCCTCTATTACTTTGAAGGATTCATGATGGCCCTTTCTCACACTCAATGTACATGACGACTTTTCACACTGTGGGTTAGAAAGACAGGCTGCAGCTCCATCAGAAAGAATTGTTACAACAGTCTCTGTGTGTAACTTGGCGCTGTTGTTTCCTATTAATAAACCCCCATTTACCATTTTGGACCTGTTATCAGCGGTCCTACTAACAGCATCACTGCTGAGGGGTCTCTGTATAATATGGTCCGCGACCCCATTCGAGAGCCCATCCGGACCAGTCCAGGAGGCTGCTGTGAAGATCTCTCCAAGTCGTCCATTGTAAGAAGGCGACACAACAGTCGAATCTGCAGTCACATATTTCAAAGGTTGATGACAAGCATCTAATCCTTCTGTAGAGAAATCATTGTTCGTCTCAGCCAGCGAGAGCCCCTGGATTGAAGTCCCGTCCATTTCCTCTTGATTCACTGCAGTGATAGTGGAGCAGCTCTTTGCCTTTGAGCCAACCACTATGGACCGAGTAAACACATTTTTATTGGAGTCGGTACATTCAGGAATGACACAGTTGCTTACAGTGCCACCGGATGGGCCCTCAGTAACTAAATCCAGCATTTTCGTACATCCGACACGCACACAATCTACTCGGTGACGGTCAGTATTTCCTACTGATTCAACCGGGTCCCCGCACTCACTCCAACCCTTTTCGTTCCTGCTGACATTAGGGATAGGAGTTGTAGCGTCGTCGGTACATTCAAACAGAGTGGGAGATGTGCTGCTTGTCCCTTTTTGGTTCACATTAACAGACAAAACCGGTGAAAATGATCCATCCTTCTCCTTTTCCATGTCATTCACATTCCCCACGCAACCGCTCCACAACAACAGCGCTGTGGTTGCTGGATCAGCTCCGCTTGCCCGCTTCCCCTTGTTGCTTGTATGATAACCATGATCTCAGAGTCCCAAGTATTAAATAATGAAGCAATCAATAAACGATTGCTATTCCAAAAGTCCGGTAGGAAATGGGAGAATGTCAGTTGTATGTTCGTGTATCAGCTATGTAATTAAGGAACACCGCCAGCCGCCCCCAGTTGGACGGTGAGCAGGGGCCATTTTAAGATTCCAATGACGTAGGGAGGAAAGCAGTCACCCAGCACGCAGATGGAAAATATTTGGATGATGTGACATCTGCTGACCGTAAGGAGCTATTACATGTGGAGTTTGTCCCACACCATGTAGGTATTCAGGATTCGTTCAGTAAACATTTTGGATTAGGTTTCCCGTTTACCTTTTTATAGTGACTCACACCAATAGCTGTATTCTAAGATCTGAACGAGTTAATTTAACATGGTTTACTTCATATTTACACAAACCTCCTAAAGCCATGCCGTGTTTCAGCACCATGGACAGTGCTAAAAGAAATTAACGCTCAGGAAAGTCTTAATTCTGTATATTGATGCCAACGTCTGCTGTGCCAGAGTGCCGGTTATTTATACAGCAATTTAATACTCAACTGATTGATAATAAATTATCATTAGATGTTCAACAAAGAATATATATATATATATATATATATATATATATACCATATTACAGACACACAAATTGGCACACACAGGTTAAATGGCAATTAAAGTAAAATTTAGCAATTTTGCAATTAGTGTCTGTGTAAAAATAATCAATGAGTTTGTAAGCTCTCACGTGAACCATGGGGAGCACTACTGAATCATGGGGAGCAGAAAATAACTGTTATATGACCTGCGGAATAAGGTACTGGAATAAAGCTGGAATAGGATATAAAAAGATATCCAAAGCCTTGCAAATGCCAGTTAGTAGCTAATGTTCAACCACTTATTAAGAAGTGGAAGATTCTGGGATCTTTTGATACCAAGCAGAGGTCAGGTAGACCAAGAAAGATTTCAGCTAAAACTGACAGAAGAATTGTTGCGGATACAAAGAATAACCCACAGGTAACCTCAGGAGACATACAGACATGCTCTCGAAAAAGACAGTCTGGTTGTTTCAAGCAGCACAATACGATAATACTTGAAGATTTTTTATTTTCTTACCTCAACAGAAATCAGTAATTTCACAAATATATTCTTGGATTATGTCCTGTGATAAACACTCCACTAATATAGCTAAAATTGCTTGGGAGCAGGAAATGGGGATCAAAGTCCAGACTGTCCAGAATGTATCCCACAGTGATGGATGTGCATGACAGATGTCATTCCACCCCATGCAACCTCTACCATATGATTTTTACCTCGTCGAAGTTGAGCTATTACTGGACCTTTGTATTCCACATCCTTCCAGAAGCACTTAAAATCAATTTAACTCCATGCCCCTTGATAGCGGTTTGGAGTACCAGGAGACTCCCTCTCGCTGAATTATAAAAATGCTGATATAATTGCTTTCACTACTTTATTAGCCAGACGCAGGATTTTGATGCAGTGGAAGTCCTCTCAGCCACCATTAGCCTCTCAGTGGCTACATGATGTCTTGTCATTTTTAAAACTTGATAAAATGTAGTATTCCATAAGGGGATCACAATCAAAATTCTTAGATAAATGGTAGACTTTTATTTCATATTTTAATAGCTTGCAGAGGCTACCTTCGGATCTGAGTCGGAACATATGAAGCTCCTAGTCCCCCAAGTGTAATTTCTTCTTGCTATTGTATGTATTTGTATTTATGTTAGTGTGTTGATATTTTGTCTAGGTCGGGATGGATAGTGGGGGAGGGTGGTATGGGGGTTGGGGATTATGTTGGGGGGGATTGAAATTGTCAAATTGTATTGATATATTGCTAGACACAGTATCTTTACTGTTATGTTTTGTCAATCTTTATAAAGAAATTTATTTTTAAAAATACTTGAAAAAAATTAGCTGCATGGTCGAGTTGGCAGAAAGAAGCCTTTACTGTGCCAGTTCCACTGATTGACAACTATCACAAAAGACTGCATTGATGCTAAGGGGGGCAATACAACGTATTGAGAATTAAGGGTATGCTGACTTTTGAACCAGGGTCAATCCATTATTTTCTTTGTTGCCATGTTTTGTTATATATTTGTGCCATTTTGTTATGACCTACAGTTGAATATGAATCTCATGAGAAATAAAAACAAGAAGTTTTGCCTGCTCACTCATTTTTTCTTAAAAAAATGTACATCTATTATCAATTCTCTAGTGGTATGCAAACGTTTGAGCACTTTTGTTTAATTTCCAAATGTCTTTGAAATCATGAAAAAAAATACGAATAATTATGAAACAGGCACTCTTGTGGATATTATAAGTTTTAAAAACCTTTATTCGACGCGTTTCGGCTTGAGAATATTACATCGTTAAACTACACCTTTTGGTATCGGTTGGTATGACCAGAAAAAAAACGTTTTCGTCATACCTGACTATTAAGAGGAGGGATTTTCAATGCCATCCGCAAACATTAAGAGTGGGCGATTGTGCAGCGTGGTTTATGTGTAGACAGTGCACCTACGACCGGACTATATATATGTTTAACTGGATCAGAATAAGACAATACCTCAGAAGCATCTGAACCTCTTTAATTGACCCATGCAGTTCCTGTTAATCTGGTTGTTATGCTAGAAATGGAAGAAACTTATAAATAACAAGTAATGATTAACGCGTGAAGTATCTGGTCCGCTAAAGAGATCTAAATACAGAAGTGGAAGCCATAATGGGTAACGAGAGCGCGGAAAGGCAAGTGTGCAAGACGCATAGTTTGAAAGCGCATAAAACCTGAGAAATTTATTGTCAATGGAGAAATCAGACAACGAAACCACAGGTGCTGAAACGGACAGCTCTGAACGCAGTGTCCGCGCACTCACCGGCTGCGTCCTTTTCCTTTTGATCGTTTCTACGCTTCTTGGGAATACGCTCGTGTGCGTTGCGGTGATAAAATTTCGACACCTTAGATCTAAAGTGACCAACTTTTTTGTAATTTCATTAGCGGTGTCAGATCTATTCGTGGCAGTTCTTGTGATGCCATGGAAGGCAATGTCGGAGGTGGCCGGCTGCTGGATATTTGGAAGCTTCTGTGACACCTGGATAGCTTTTGACATCATGTGCTCCACTGCGTCCATTCTTAATCTTTGTATAATAAGTATGGACAGATACTGGGCAATTTCCAGCCCGTTTCGATATGAGCGTATAATGACTCAAAGGTTTGCTTTCGTTATGATTGGTGTTGCATGGACACTATCAATTCTGATCTCATTCATTCCCGTTCAGCTGAATTGGCACAAAGCAGAAGAAAATGCCACAGTCAACGATACTAATCAAATTGAGGACTGCAACGCAAGCTTGAATAGCACGTATGCGATATCTTCATCCTTGATAAGTTTTTACATTCCAGTCGTTATTATGGTTGGCACTTACACACGGATCTACCGTATTGCGCAAACCCAGATCCGAAGAATATCTTCTTTGGAAAGAGCGGTGGAACACGCACAGAACAACCAGCAAACAACTGAGCAAACAAACTCCTTAAAAACAACGTTTAAAAAGGAAACAAAAGTTTTAAAGACACTCTCTATCATAATGGGAGTGTTTGTATGTTGCTGGTTGCCGTTTTTTGTGGTCAACTGCATAGTACCATTTTGTGACATTAACAATCTCGGTGATCCACTGTGCGTAAGTAATACCACTTTTAATATTTTCGTGTGGTTTGGATGGGCCAACTCATCGTTAAACCCAGTTATATACGCATTTAATGCTGATTTCAGAAAAGCATTCTCCACCATTCTGGGCTGCAATAGATACTGTTCTAGTTCTACTGTAGAAGCTGTCAATTTCAGCAACGAGTTGGTGTCATACCACCATGACACTACGCTGCAGAGAGACGCAACCATCACTGCCTCTGCAAATTGTGCACAACGCCTGCCCATGGTCTCCCAGGATGAAGATTTGGACTTACCATTTGACAAAGTGTCAGTTCTTTCTGATTCTTCGCGTAAACAAAGAAACCTGCCTGCTATTTTGCAGTTTGAATGTGAAGCAGAAATATCATTAGATATGATACCTTTCCCATCAGCTGGGCCCAGTGAGAGTTATGTTATTCCAGGTCAAATTGAGGATATGTGAAACTCCTGAATGCAATTTCACATTTTGATGATCATTTTGTCATTTTATGTATGCAAAATTTCTAAAATTGTATAATTTATATTTTCTGGTTTTCTTGCGCAACATTCTCTCATATTAATGTACAGAAAACCAATGGTAAACACCATGTAGACGATTTTTTTCAAACAAAAAAGGTATTCATTAAGGAAGAAATTGCTTTTTAAATGTATTTATTATTTTTTTTACAATTTATAACAACATTTAATTATATTACTATAATAGATTGTCGACTACAATAATGTGTTATGACTAGCCACATGATCTTTAAGCATCATGTCAGGTTGAGTTAGTCTTTGATATGGTAAGATGCAGCATCGAAGTAGCATAATTACAGATAATTGCAGTCGCAATTATGTGGTCGTTATATTTGGAATGCAGCAGGTTTAAATACAGTAGGAAAGCATACCCACTCCAGAAAAGAGGTAGAGTGACGTGCACAGGTTTTTCAAAACATGCAAGTGTACGACAACAACCATAGAATATACTTCAAGAACACAATTGATTTGTGTCCTACAATGGTGACTGCGATTTTTAGTCCAGAACCAGCCTTAATCGTTCCATATTTACGTACCTTAACTCGTTCTAGTTTGCTTTTAAGTTGAAGAATGATCAGTGTTAGAGTGAATTGCAAGCAAACACGTTAGTGACCAACAGCCGATAATTGGTCTGTTAAATTGTGAAAAAGCTGTACTTATCTTTGACCTGTAATCCCACTGTCAGTCATGTAGTCATGTCTTTAATACAAAAAGCCTACATTTTGAGAAAATACCACCAAACAACTTATTTAATTCAATCTGCACTTGTAGCATATTCTCATTGAAATACAATTGTCCAATCTGAATCTAAATAGGCTAGTATTTGATTGATCATGTCGACAAATGAAATTGTATCCTACAGGAAGCAACGAAAATCTTGATGATTGTAGCCTATTCAGTAAACGTTTCTCTGTATTCTGGAAGACCGTGGTACAGGACAAACATAAATATATGCAGGGGCGTTGGACTGGGGGGGAAACCAGTACTAATTACAGGGCCCAAGGGGAGAGAGGGCCCTCGAAAAGTTATATATATATATAATAAGAATATATTTTATATTTGTAACATGGGGGCCCATCAGGACTGCCTATGCATAGGGCCCAGGATCTTGTGCTACAACCCTGAATATATGTAAGCATTTTCAGAACATATATTTAGTATTGCTTGCTGGTAATTAATATCGCTACTAGCAAATCCTGCTATAGCACATTATTTCTTTAGATAAAATTGTTAATTAGAGTCTACTTAAGATCGATGCACTTGTTATGCGCAAGAACAGCATTCCTTTTTTTTTTAAAGATGTGGATGTGCTTTCCAGAACTGCCAAAATATAGTGGAGTCCCTGCGCTCAAAATTCTGACTCAGTTGTCTTCCTGAAGTGCAACTAATCGTTTTAGAGTGTGTGTGTGGATATATGTCCTTCCATGAACCAACATGGTAGAGTTAACTTGTATGTATCACAGATTCTATAAAGGCCAAGGAAATTGATAGCGGAGGGCCCTACCCCACAAGGAATCTTTACCGTAATAAAAACTCAATACACACAAAGTCAGCTCCTCCTCCATTTTTTGGTTAATGGAACGATATGACCACACTAGGAGTAGGCTATATATATATATCCTATGTGATGATATCCAAGGGGAAATGCTATCTAGCGTTATCAAGAAGGCCTTCACTGTCAGACGATCCCTCAACCCTAGTTTCAATAACCTGATTGAGTGTTTGGTAGCTGACCATGTGCTATCCAGTCTAACGTTTTTCAAGTAACTTTGAGTGTAATGGTCAGTGAAGTCTGTGAAAAATTTATAAAAACATCAACTTCTGAATCCATAATGCCAAACTTAATTCCCAGAAGTAGGTCAACTTCGTTGTTAATAAACCTCCATCTTATTAATACATTTTCTTAATTATCGTGGACTTAAGATGTCTATTCTTGTTTAATTTATCAAAGACAAGTAGGCATTGCTATATTTTGTTTAGTTTAGCTGTTTGCAGTCATGCGAGAAGATAGTATTAGCAAGGCATTACCATTCAAAACCCTCCAAAAATCTGCGTTTTAAATATTTTATTTTAATAAATAAATGTAGGTGCACTTGAATGCAGAAAAAATAGGCCTACAGTGTGTTGTGTGAAGTTCTTTTTATAAAACATAAAAATCTATCGATCTTGATAGTGATAAACACTAAAGTTGTCATAACATCTGGAGACACATTGGTCATTATTCATTGTATGATTTTTGTTATTCATTTTATTCCAATCTCATCATATATGTATCATTAGGAGTGTCAGGTTAACACAGTTTATTTTCGTAATCGAACTGTAAAAGAGGAAAATGCATTTTGAATGCAGGTAAAGCCTTTATACCTGACCTGTGTGTTATTGAACCATATTGAGCGCTTCAATGTGATTGTGAGGATTTAACACTCACTCACATAGTTTATACACTCACCGGCCACTTCATTAGGCATACATGTTCAACTGCCCATTAAGACAAATATCCAATCAGCCAATCACGTGGCAGCTACTCAATGCATGAAGGCCAATTTGCCTTCCCGATCTGCTGATGTCCAAACCAAGCATCAGAATGGGGAAAAAAGTAATTTAAGTGACTTCGTACATCGAGTGGTTGTTGGAGCCAGATGGGCTGGTTTGATTCTTTCAGAAATTGCAGAATCTCTAGGGTTTATGGAGAATTGTCAGAAAAATAGAAAATATCCAGTGAGCTGCAGTTCTCTGGGCAAAAATGTTTTTTTTATGCCAGAGGTCAAGAATGTCCAGACTGGTTTGAGCTGACAAGACAGGCAACAGCAACTCAAATAAACACGTGTTACAACCAAGGTCTGCAGAAGAGCATCTCTGAATGCACAACACGTCCAACCTTGAAGCAGATTGGCTACAGCAGCAGAAGGCCACTCCTGTCAGCTAAGAACAGGAAACTGAGTCTACAATTTGCACAGGCCCACCAAAATTGGATAATAGAAGATTGGAAAAACGTTGCCTGGTCTGATGAGTCTCGATTTCAGATGTTAGGGTCAGAATGTGACATATACAACATAAAAGCATGGATTAGTCGTGCCTTGTATCAATGGTTCATGCTGGTGGGGGTGGTGTAATGGTGTGGGGGATATTTTCTTGGCACAATTTCTGCCCCTTAATACCAATTAAGCATCAATTTAAATGCCACAGCCTATCTCAGTATTGATGCTGAGCACGTTCATCCATTTATGACCACAGTGTACCCATCTACAATGACTACTTCCAGCAAGAAAACGCGTCATGTCTCAAAGCTCACATAATCTCAACTGGTTTCCTAAACATGACAATGGGTTCACTGTACTAAAATGGCCTCCACAGTCACCACATCTCCATCCAATCGAGCACCTTTGGGATGTTGTGGAATGGGAGATTCGCATCATGGATGTGCAGCCGACAAATCCGAAGCAACTGTGTGATGTAATAATGTCAATATGGAACATAATCTCTGAGGAATGTTTCCAGAACCTTGTCTAGAACATGAAGAATGAAGGCAGTTCTGAAGGCAAAAGGGGGTCCTACACAATACTAGCAAGGTGTACCCAAGGAAGTGGCCGGTAAGTGTAGTTTAAAATGACTCCGACTGCTCACATGAAGGATACACATGACATATTTATATAACCTTTATATTAACAAAACATGTTCATAAATAATGCATTACAGCTTGCTACCTACATTGCTCTCGCCCAACCCTCAGTATTTGCCAGGTGATATTCTAATAATCTGTCAGTTTGAAATATGGGATTGGTAATGAAAAGCATTGAACTCGTAACTATAGACACTTAGTCAGCACGTAAAAAAATGTAAATTCGTTTTTTTAATTATGTGGAAGTAAAATATAGCTACTAACACTTGACCTTGTTTTTAATAACACACAAATCAGCCAATTGAGCACTTTGTATTTTGCTTTGTCTGAGGGACATGAGAATAACTGTCTTTCAGGAACTTTCTCCAAATCTTTTCCACAACAATCCAACTTGGGTTCTCCTGTCACACACACTCCCCACTGGGAACAGGACATTGGGAAGATGTCATAAAGACGTATTTTAGGTTGTAAAAATGTTGAACAGACATCTATACAACATCCTGTGTCCATCGGGTCCCCACACTGCTTAGACATGCAGAGAGAGCATCTGGTTTGTAGGATCAGAATTTTCAGATGACTCTGTTAACCATAAAAAGTTGGAGCTTGCAAATTGAAATTGCGTTTTCTGAAAACAAAGCATGTATTTTGTGTTTTCATTTTTTTTCTGTTTCGGCTTTCTGGATGCCTTGTGCCGTACCTTGTGTGGGGCGCCGCACATAAGGTCTATAACTGCATAGGGTTTTTTAGATTTGCCAGGGAAGGACCATTCACATGACAAAACCTTTTATTGGGTATTTGAATAATTGGAGGTATGCACTGCGCCCAACACAATGTACTTTGCAAGGCATCGTTGTAGAAACTGGAATAAGGGCTGTTGAGATAATAGGTGGTATAGCTGAATTCTGATGGTATGTGCAACAATGTCATTGTGTGGGTTAGATCCAAGCCCAGTGGGTATGATAGGTTGTGTTCAAAGGTTTGCATAAACCTGGAGTATTGATAATAGATGTACCATTTTTAAAGAAAACACGAGTGAGCAGGCAAAACAATGTTTTTTTTATTTCTGTCAAGCTTCGGATGAGGAACAGGCCGAAAGCACCAGTAGATTCAACAATATCAATTTATTCATAAACTTAAATAATCCCGCAGGAGATCTCATAAAAAGTCATAAACTAAAATAGCTTATACTTGAGATATATACTAAATAAACCAAATGGAACCGAGAACTAGAAAATCAAAGGAAGGCAACTCACAAGAAGGTGGGATTAGAATAACAGGAGACTTAAATCAAGGAAGAATCTGGTACTTACAAAGACAAACATATAACAGGGGAAATTCCACAATGACCAGCAACTCTTCTTCTTCTTCTTCTTCTTTGGTTTCTGGCAGATCGCGACCGACGTAATGGTGCATATACCGCCACCTACTGTACCGGAGAGTGCGGCCGGACACGGCCCACCCAAGTCACAACCACCCCACCACTCCACGACCCTAGAGAATAACCCCCCCACCCCCTACCCCACCCCCCACTACCTACCCTCCCCTGTCCCCTT